>SMLS01072695.1:0-65501 GCA_004785975.1 Popillia japonica
AGCAACGTGATGCATTATTAGTAAACCAACAAATTAATAACAATTAAAGTCACCGTACTTCTAAATTACAAAATCAGATTCGAATTTAACTAAAAGCTACTAGTGTACTGATAAGGATTACCCAAATAAACAATGATCATAGTATTTACCTATCAACGTTTCTAAAATTACTTAAGTTTAGAACTATGTACATACTTACAATCTATAAATAATTAAATCCGAATTAGGCAGCTAGGACTGTGTATTTCGTAAAAGTGAATGTTAATTAATTTAGATAAAAAATATATTGTGAAGTTTAGCCCGTTTAAGGCAGGGGCTTTATTTACGAAATATAAATTTCCAGGTATAACATAGGCATTTAATTATTAACTGATTGTACATACATTATGTTTCTAAAAACTATAGTCACTAATCTATTACTGATATTAAATCTATTGAATATTATTATAGATTTGCTTGAGATATGAAAAGAAATGCTACCATTGAGAGATATTTTTATTTTGTATCCACTGACTACTACTACTGCTATTCCACCGAAAATTCTTCTTTTTGGCGTTATATGCATTACATTTAAGTACCTAATCATTGCAGTATTATAAAAATATGTGCGGAAGTTCTAGTTATCAGATCTATCGCATTTAGTGACTTCTGGAAATCTTGTCTAACGAATGTTTTACTCTGTGAAGGCGATATAGAGTGCTGCCCATCAGAGCCACGCAACAGTTCTCACGAAAAAAAACAAAAAAACACATTTTTTAAAAAACAAATATTTGTTTGTTGTAAAATATATTAATTATTAATATATTTATAATAAAAACATAGAACGGAATAATATTTATTATTATATATATTCGTGAAAGTAGCCGTCTGTATATTTTTTTGCAAATATTTGGAAATCGTGAGATTAGTTTCTGAAGGATATCTACTGGTATAGTTTGCCAGGAATTTACTAATTGCTCCCAGAGTAGCTTCTGGAATGTTGGACAGTGGTGTCGGATATTTCTGTCTAACTCATACCACAACAACTCGATGGGATTAATATCGGGCGATTGCGGCAGCTAAACCATATTTATGAGGACACCTTATATTTCTTTTTCTTGCAAATAGTTTTTACAAAGTCGAGTGGTATTACCCCCCCAAATCTCCGACACCATTATAGGAAAGTAAACCTCAAGCACTTTATGCTTAAAAGTTGGTGCAACCACATTCCGGCAGCATCCTTTCACCAGCTCTTCTTCCAAAAAAAAATGCGTCGATTAGTGCCGAAGACTTGAAATTTGTTTTCGTCCGTTTATAGCACTTTTGACCACATATTCATGTCTCAATGTTTATGCTGTTTGGCCCATGTCAATCGTTTCATAAGGTTTTGCGATCGTAGTCTGGCGGCTATTCGACGGTGTAATCCAGCTTCCTTAACCGCCTCTTCACTGTTGTAGGCGACACGGTATTTGTTCGGCCTTTATTTAGCTGTGCACGAATTTTTGGAGCTGTTAGGGGTCTATTTCGTTTAAAAAGCAATGTGATTCTTAAATCTTTATTCGGTGTAGTAACTTTGGGTCTTCCGGAACGTCTTCGTGGTGATGTGGTTGCGGTTGTCTGATAACGAAGAAAGGATAGTTTCTATTTTATTACGGAAAGTGAAACAGATCAAAAGAGCGAGTAATTACACTGGTAGACCAGTGATTCTTCATTTATGGTCGCTAGTGTATATTTTAGTTATCAACACTGTAATAACAAAGCACCTGTCCCAAAATATGAAAAATTTCATAATAATTGTTTGTAGTTCAACGCCAGCTGTGTAGCGCAGTGCCTAGCGCGCTCGCTTCACAGTCTGGTGGTATCGGGTTCGAATCCGACGCGTTCTTTCTGAAGTTGGTTTTCTGTAGTTTCCCAAATTCCACGGCAAATGCGGAAAGATAACATCTGAAGTCGGTCTACAGCCGCGGGCGTAATAATAACTCATGGCCAGCCGATACCCCCTGTAATTGGCGCAAGCTGTTGGGGGATGCTAAGGCATGAATTATTATTATTATTATTATTATTATTTCAATATTTAGTAGCTGGCCCCTTATTACAGATCACAGTTTACATCGCTTCGGCATGGATCCTGTATGCTGTTGGTATCTTCTATGGGTTTTCTATAGGATTCAAGTCGTGAGATTGTGAGAGCCACGGTAATAAATTAATTTTTTCATATTCAAAAAACTTTTTCATCTTACGTGAAGTGTGCTTTAGATCATTATCTTGTTGATATGTCCATTCCAGCGGCATATTTTTCTTCGCTTAAGGCAGAATATCATTCTGAAGAGTGTTGACATACTCATTTTGGTGCATACTCTTTTTTATTCAATAAATTGGACCAATTCCAAACTATGAAAAAGCACCCTAGAGTTTAATATTGCCGCTACTATTCTTAAGGTATTTTTTGTGTTTTCAATTCACTTCGTGGTGGTTGTCCGACATAGAGTTTGCCGTCGGATGTTATGATATTTATTTGGGTTTCATCTCGCCATAATATAAATATTTCTCCATTTGCACACATTTTGTGGGGCCACTTCAATTTAGATGTTCGTTTGCAAAACGGCTTCGACTTTTTATATTTATATGTACTGTACTGCTCAGTAATGGCAGTTTTCTGGCAACTCCCCCCTTTATGTTATTTTCCTGCAGTCTACAGCCAATGGTATGTACGTGCACCAATATCTAACCGTTTATGGGGTAGATTTTTTTTTGATCCTCGATCTTTGCCATTTTTTTATTTTTACTGTGTTTTCTACTATTTTTTTGGAACACTCTGCAATACCTGCTATTTTGCGTTGCTATATTGTGGAATATTATAATTTGTATCCTGTCATTCCACATGCAATGTCGTTCTCACCCCGTTTTAAGCAAATCTTTGTAAAATATTACAACTTTTTGTAATTATTAATCAGAGGCACCTTTACGTGATACAATTACAGCAGCAAAACATGTAGTAACCATATTCTGAAATCATGAGATTGCTCTTTATTTTAGTTAGGTACATACTGATATTAGTACCATATATGTACAACATATGTATGTGTGAGAATGTAATATATTTCGTAGTTTTGAAAAAACTGGCAGCAAGCAAGGCAATTAGCTAACAGCGAACGTAGCTGTATTGTGCTCGTTCACTTCAAAGTTATCATTAAATTAATTTGCAAATTATACCTATGTATGTATGTATGTATAAGCTTCAACGTGATTTTAGATAGTAAATAAATTAATTTACTCCGAACTAATTTTGAATTATTACATTGCTTAGGATCAATTTAAATTCCTATAAATTTTAGATTTTGAAATAAATCGAAATACCGAATGACAGTCTGCAATTGACGGGAATTAATTTACAATAATAATCGAAAAATTTCGTTTTCCTTTTGCAAAGTTTATAAGTAGGTGTACAGATCAAAAATTGTTTGACTCAATGAGCATGATATGAAACTAATAAATAAATTCATGTTATTGCATAATATCTATGGTTGGCTTATTTATCGACGAAGGCGCTTTTATTTAAATACAGCCGCGACAATTATGCAATTATTGATTGTCTCATTAAGGTTCATTCGTTTCGATAGTACAGGCCGATTAAACCGCAACATTTGCTGCAATATTGGTATTTCAATGAAATTGCTGTTGTTTTATAACATTTTAGTTCCAATGGTTAACATACACCTACGTAGAAAAGATGAGCTACAAAAAAAATGTTGGAGTTTCTTGTTGCACGCTAGTAAACGCTTTTCGCGTATTTTTTTTGTTTTGCGGAATTCTAGAATCATCACCTTCGAAAAGTTTCGCGTTTCAAAAATCCCTTTGTTTTAACATCTATATAATTGATGTGCTTTGTTTTATTACAATGCGTTTCCATTAATTAACGTAGTAAAATTCCTTAATAGGCTGTTAACGCCAAGTTACTGGAACTATAAAACTAAAGGTAGCGTTTATATAGGAGTTGTGCACACCATTGTTAACTGGGAAATGAACTTAATGTTGTACCTTGGATACCAATTATATTATACTCTTTTATTACCTTGGCTTTCGTGCTGTACCTGTATACTTCTTAGGTATATCTGATGACGAATAAATTTTCTATAAAATATTTTGAACGTGTATTTCCTGCACTGTTTTTATATTTTATAAGATCTTACTTTATTTGAGACTTTAAAGTTCGGAATGATTAAACAGTATTTACCTTGGAAATAAGTGATAAATAAGTTTGCAGGTTCTGGAATGTTGAGGCAATACTTTTACGAAAATGGACGTTGCAAATGTATTATTCCTTCTAAAATTGCAAATGCGTTAGATTAATTGCGTTTTTCAGTTCTTAAGTCCGATTTAAACTTGCAGAACATAGCTATAGAATTCGACAGTAAATTAATAAAAAAAACACCTCATGTTCATATATTATTGAAAGGTGTTTGATAAAATAAACCAAAAAACCTTTATTTTAACGTAATTTTCAAGAGCTGCAGCTTATTGCGAATATGACCAGACCGAGTCAACCGTTTAGTCAATAACAGTGTTGTTGTGTCTATTTTGATTGTTATGAATGTGTGGGGCATTTGCCGAATGAGGAGACGCGACTTCTGTTTGGCATTATTGAAAATTTTTTCAGACTTTTTGTAATTGCCGATTAAGTTTCTCGCAAAAGATGCTCATTATCTATTCATTGAATACTGCCCTTTGAGCTAGACTAGGGTTATGATTTTGAATGTTGCTTGCTAGTTCCATTCATTGATTTTTAGTTCGAACATTGGGCTCCTATTTTGTTACATATTAATAAAACGTGATTAGTAGTAGGGTGTTCCATTTGAAACTGTGTAGATTTTGTAATTGCTCATGCAGTTTTGGACACCTTGTATGCGACAAATCGATTGTCAATGTGGACTTCGAAAGTGTCATTCTTGTGCTTCCATCTACCCTAGAAGTATTTATTACCAGTCGAAAATGGGCAAAAGATACCGTGTTGCAAATAACGCTACATCCTTCAAAATTTTCAAAAAAATTAAGATATCTAAGTAGCAGTTGAAAATAGGTATAGGGAAACCTGATAGTACTCATCATAAAACTTTTTCAGGAATTTAAAAACGAAATAATATACAGGGTGTTCCATTTAAAATAAGAAAGTTTATGGCGACTTCCGGTATAACCGGAAGTGGAAAGACCCTGAAAATATTTTAAAATGAAGGAGAATCTTGAATAGCCCTGGATTCCAAAAATTCAGTGTTCTAGGTTTTTTCTAACCTCGGAAACTTCTAACGAACGGCTACCGTCGAAAACTCTGTATAGTCCTCCCTATTAGTTTCGAGCCATACCTACCAACACAAAAAAAGATAATTTAAGTTGGTTTAGCATGGTTTTGATCATTTTTGGAAGAAATAGCTTAAATAGCATTATGTATTTTCGACACCTTAAAGAGTAATCTTCTGTCTAGGACAAAGTTTTATTTGAATAGTTGACGTAAGAACATTACAAGGAAATTACAGTAGCTGCTGTCGCATGGTTGCCGACGTATGTACGATAGGGTGACAGTTGCTGCTCTTTTCTTTAATCCACTTTTTCTTTAATTTTTCAGATATTTTCCATTTTGCAAAATATGTAAAACAATAACCGAAATCGTACATGCTGTGTAAGCTTAAAATTGCTTGTTGAACAAAGATCATATGCGGAGAGGTCAGTTTAATATAAATAAAAGACTATCGGCGAAAATGATAAACAGGTTCAACTAATAATTAGAACGCAATTACGACGTTATTATTTCATGTGTGTAGTATTAATAATGAAAGAGATGAAACTTGACGCTACAATTTGGCATTTGTCCAATTCGTAATCACACATTTCAAATATCTTAAATCCCTTTTTAAAAAAGCAAATAATTTTATGCAAATATCGTTTAAAATTAAATAAACATTACATTACTGGAGATAATTAAAGTATAGGCGTTCTATAGTCTGTTCACTTTGTAAACTAAACATCGTTACTTACGATCGACCTTAACAACTAGACGAACTAGTCAGCCAGCAAATTAAGCATTTAAGAAATTCGTTACAAAAACGGAGGTCTTCGTAAATAGAAGGTATTGTGACCGCCGTCTTGTTGTAATACACATAATTGAAGTATGCTGATGCCTGCGGCTACGCCGAACATTGTTGGTCTGGTCGACTGTGTGGAACTATCTATGGGTGTAAATCTAGAGGTGGACAGGCCGGGTGAGCTATGCAAACAGAACAAACCGAGGAGATCTTATGAGTCAACGTTTTTGGAACCAATGGTCACTAACACATATCAAGGGTTAAATGAGTATAAGTTTTTTTTTGTTTAACGTCGGATACTATAAGTGTACAGTTGCACAATTTGTCTGATTTACAGACCAGAAATAGTTTTGGTACTACAATCTGATTATATTTAAAGGGTGTAATTAATAATACGTAAATAACAAAAGTAGAGCTGCATGTTTAATTTGAATTATTTATGATAATTTGCTTCTTCTGATATGTTCACACTATATGATAACAAATCTTAGTTTGTAAACCGTATATTTAATGATTAATTATGTAATAACAGTATTGTCGTGATACTATTAGCCAATGTTCGAATTAATTTCATAAGTGTGTAGATAATTGGCAAATAAAGTATGTACATTTTACGAGTGGTCTACAGTGTGCTCATAGTTAGGATTTCCAAGAGAAAACACTTTTTACTCGTTTTTTTTATTATTGACTTTTCCTAAATTTGTATTCCTTAGAATAAGTTCTGTTTGAGAAACCCTGAAAGCCATACGTCAAAATAATTGGCAATTTTGTAAGAGATTGTATAACAATTTGCGGTCGCTTGTCGCCAATTACTGAATAACAAATTCTTTCTAAATTCTGACACATTTTCAACAAGTACTTATCTATTTATACTTGTTTGAAGAATTAGGTTATAACACTTGGCGGAAAGATTCACTTTAATCAAATTAAAGTGATTAATTTTAAATCATATTATAAAAGTTATTAAAATTTGAAGTATATTATAATTGGAAACATAATTTTTTAATTTAAGCGTATTCTCTTGCTTTCACCTAGTTTGTAGCAAAAGTTAACAAACTTTTCGAAGTAGTTGTTTTTGGATCTAAAAAAAAAAAAAATAGCAATAGTTCGTGTAGAAAATACCTTTTACGTTTGACATCTGATGACTTCTACATCTGCCTTCAAGAGAAAGATGTTTTTTTTGAGAATGAATACCTCTACTAACGCAGAAATCGTTCCTATGAGAATATTGCCCGTGTACATACATACATACATATTTATCTGTATGTATGTACTATCGAGGGCAAATGTAATGAATCAGACAAGCGGCCTTCCGCAGGTATTTGACACATTTGACTACTCGCACTGGGCGGCGGTAATTAGAATTAGAGACGGATACCTAGCGGGTAAATTTCAGGTAGAAAGATTCGTCAGAAATGCAAACTTATATATTATAATTTCATTTGCAATACTTGCATTTACTGTTTAAATTAAGAAGTAATGCTGACTAGAATTCTTAACTAGATTTCGTAAGCACAAGCTTTTTCTTTGGCAAAAGTAAATATTATTTGCTTTATATATGCACAAAACATGTATGATTTACACAAGTTTTCAATAATATGCTTTTTAATATAATAACGATTCTATTTATAGAAAAACGAATTGTTTCCGATGCTTTATTAAGAAACGATTTAAATGAAGTAGCAGTTTCAAGTTTATATTTTTTAATATTTACGCAATCACAAAATAATGAATTTAGTTTTAATTTATTAAAACATAGGTATAATAAACGTATTTTTCTAACCATTATGTGCATAGATAAGCACAGTTCAGTTATTTTTCCACTTTTAGGTCAATTCAAACACTATTAATTCGATTAAAGATAATTTATTGCAATTTAAAATTTCGTTACAACTTCGTCAGTGGAAGAAATTGACATTTAATTCGTGTCGAATAATTATAATCTATTTTTGCTTTTACTACTATATCTATTTTTATAATTGGATATTATATTTACTAACTTGTTCCGCAATGTGTTTTGTGTATGTGATTTCACTTAATTTTGAATAATATACTCTACAGTACAAATTAATTCCTCCAATGAAATATTATTATCTACTAAAAATTTTGGGCCTAACGTTATATAACTTATAATATAATAGATTACCAACCTCTTAGTTGTTTTATAATATTAGAGAGTTTCCAAGTACTTCAGGATTGATCGGTTTTTGATTACAAAATTATAATTATTTTAGTTCAGAAGTGTTAATTGTTATGTTAACAATTCAGAACCGAAAACCCACAATAGACCCGTTTTATTGCAGCTTGATCCATTACATTTGCCCTCGATAGTACATACACGATGCTCTTGTACATACATTTCCAGAAGGGCTAGTGCATGCCATAGCGCTAAAGAACGAGAGGTATACTGTGTCAGCGGCATCATTGTTCCGAATTTTTTGACGGAGGTATCAAGTCCGCAACTGTTACTGGTAGGCATTATCAGAAGATGCTTCTTTAATCAAACATACATGTTGCATGTTGGTGGTATTCCTGGGCAACATCGATTAACGTGTAAACAATAATTAAATGGTTTTTTATGGGGAATTGCGAATTCAGCGATGGTCAAGTAGCCATAATGGCACTCGTTTCGAATACCATCAGCTCAAAATTAATTTTGGGAAAGTCTTGAAAGTCTAAATAACCTATACAAAGGAAACATAGTTGCAATATGCTGACATCAGACATATCGTTCAATTTTATCATCATTATGAGTTCAAACATTTTCTAAGTGATAATTAAAATCAGTGAATTTGGAATAGAAACATGCGAATCCTACACTCGCCGGATGACAATTTCGATTAAATATCTATCAAACTAATGTACTCAATTGATTAGTTCTTATTGTTGATCACTGTTCGTTTTGTTTACTGCCATAGTAATAATTAATTGGGTAGACGCAATTTTCATTAGCACCAAGAAAAACTGTTTTGTTGCTGTCTTGGGGTGATCTGTGTTTAACGCGTAATTATACTCTAAAGCAGTAAATGTTTTGGTTACGAGTTTACTACTCTTGACATGTGTCCGGATGGTGTTTTAATGCATTACGTATTTATTTATTCAGAGAAAAAGCGCTAGGGCTCAACTGGGAGTACTAAATCTCGTGTTTGTTTGATCTTAACAACAATGCACATTCTTATTCTCCCTGAAATCACAACGCTCCCGTATTGACAAATTGATATTTTCATACATTGCAACGATAAGATGACATAATATGAACTCATAAATTAAATATTATACCGTTCAGTGTTCGTTATGTTTTTATAATAGATATTTCGGCTTAATGTCGATATGTACGCTCTTATATCAACAGTTTTTTCATGCACGAGTACGTTCGGTTAATACATGCTGCTGTCGTCTATTGAGTCTCCGGTATTAGATAAGTTGATATTTTTCCTTCGATAAGGAATATCAAAGGGTGATAAGTCAGTTACGCTAGTCCAATGAACTGAACGTTTATCAGACTTCTCGTGTAATGAATCTCATTTTACGGACTTGTCGTATTATACACGGATGATGGGGATATTATGTACGTTTTTTAAGGCACGGCTATAAATTTTGTTTACATACAACGGCAGACAATCGTAATTTTAGATTATTGTTAATTGTGGAAGAGGCACTGCATTATGGTCGTTTATTGTTCAGAGTGTTTGAACATAAAGATACTGTGATGTTTTATTGGCATATTATAGGGATTTATTAAAGTTAATAATAGTCATTTATTCTAAAGAGTAGCTTCCTCTTTTTTACGTGTATGCATTCAATTTATAATAAATTCAGAAAATGTTGCAGCTATGAAATTGTTTACCTACATTGTTGGAATAAACAGAATCCGCCATGAAGAACAATTATAACCATGTTATTATAATGAAATACATTGCAATGTATTATGATTAATTTCAAGACTTACTACACTTAATGCTTTAGCTACTTACCAGTAACCTGACAAAATCAGCGATTTTATTTTAGTCTACGTATAATTATTTAACAGAGTTGGGAAAACAGTATCTTAGTTTTCGTATCTATCGTCTACTTTAAGACCGAGTGATTGGCGTTCCTGATGCTGAAACTGACTGTGTGATAAACTTCTAACGGTATACAGATTTGCTTGAATTTTCTTCATTGGTGATGCACGAAGAAAAATACGAATGTTTATATTTGACCACCTTAATGCGATTTAATTGAATTGAATGACATATTTTGGGGAAAATATACGAGGAGGTGTCAGACTGTTCGCGCACTGTATGTACGTACCACGGCTCTGTGATGCGCCTACACATTGCCGTTTTTTTAATCGTCTATCAACCTACGGGAACATTAATTTTGGTTTTAAAATGGGAAATTGCTTATTGATGCAATGATGAATTGGTATTTGAGTGGTTTGCTCGTTTCAATAACGCAAGCAGTGGAATTAAAGATGATCATTGTCCAGGATGCCTTTGCGTGAGTAAAAAGGAAATTGTTAAAACAATTCAATTCATACAAGCCACGGCATAAATAATGGAAGTAAGTAGGTAACTAAGAAATTCCTACTGAAAATATAAGCATACGTTGTATTGCTGCGAAATCTGTTCCGCGTTTTTAGTGTAAGGATCAGACACAGCTTAATGAATACTTGCAGTGAACGAGAGGCAGCCTTGGAAGTGTCTTTTCCTACATTTCCAAGAGTTATAATCGGTGGTGACAGCCGGCTTTATGACCGTGATTTACAAACTAAGCGCTAATTGTTAGTAAGAAACTTCTGAATTAACTACTACTACTGAACTACTGAATTCTTCATCGTCAAAGGCACTGGTCATTGGTTCTGTCAGATAGTATCACACAAGGCGGCTGTTACCATGCGACATCTACTTGAGGTAACCGGCGAAATTATATTATGTGTTGTAGAGGTGATTTTGATCAAAAAAGTTCGTATACACCATAGGTCTATTCCTTTTCGTTTTCGATATATCTACAAGAATAAAAATGTGCTTACGTTAACGCTATTTGTGTATAACATAGCATTTTACATGCAGAAAAGAAATAAGCAAGTAGTGCAGTGATGCTAATTTGTATGTATTTTATTTAAATTGACATTTGTTGGTTAACAAGTTACTATGCATTGTAGTGTTGTGTCGTTCCGACCGGACTCGGTTCAAAGGAACTGTTCCGCACGTGGAACTAAACGGAACGAGTTCGCTGGTTTGGACCGATATCGTTCCGAGTCCGGATCTAATTGAATGTTGTCTGTTGGAATTCGATATACGTTCCTACTGCAGCATCGTTTTCCTTTGGAACGTTTGGAACAAATATTTATTTTGTATTCCGGCAACATCAGCACTACGCACTACATACATATACCTATAGTTCCTTTATATAATAATTAAGGGTATCAAAGCCAAAAGTACACAGGACTACTATGGTTTCTCTACAAAACTACTAAAATCAATTGCTCGGACTGTTATAATTCCACTGGTCTCTATTATAAACAATTGTTTTTTGGAAGGTGTTTTTCCTAATGAATTCAAAATAGCCAAGGTGTATTCGAGCTAGTAATCGCAAACAGATTAATAGATTTTATGGATAGGAACAACTACATTAGTGACGCCCAACATGGATACCGTAAAACTAAATCGACCTCAACGGGCCTGACTGACGTGCTGAACGCCATTATAACTTCACTCGATAATGAAGAGTGTGTCCGCTTGACTTGCTAAATAAAATAAAATACTGATGGACAAATTGCGTTATTATAGAATACGTGGTAGCATATTTTCTCTGCTGACATCCTGTCTCTCTGATAGATATCAATATGTTGAGATGCAATCCAAAAAATCCAAGTGGATGGCTATCGAGTGTGGTGTTCCTCAGGGATCTATTTTGGGGCCACTACTATTTGTGATCTACATCAATGATCTCGTGGCCAACATAGCAGCAGACACAATATGACAATGGCGTCTATAGCATCCGGAGGATAAAAAACGTATCTACCCACCAGGCGGCAAAGATGACTTATTTTGCAAACTTCCATTCTGTAGCTCTTTATGGAATACAATTCTGGGGAATGTCCTCAGAGGCTAAAAGGATTCTCCTGCTTCAAAACCGAGCAATAAGAGCTTTGTGTAACCTAAGAAAGGAACAATCATGTAGACAGGCATTTGTTAGCGAGCAGATACTCACTTTAACCAGTGCTTATATACTCACCATCGCGAAATATACATACAAGAGTCAGGAACAGCTTCAGAGAAACGGGGACACCCATGGATACAGCACCCGCCACAAGAACCAGCTGAAGGTGCCATACCATAGAGTGGAAGCCACACAAAGATATGCCGACTTCTGGGGTGCAAAAATATTCAATACGCTGCCGGAATGTTTAAAATGTTTCCCGTATAACTTTTTTGTTAAATATTTAAAAAGACACTTGTTAAATAACGTTTTCTATTCGGTTGGTGAATTCTTGGACTGTACTTGGGATTTTAATGTTTGTTCGTGAATTGTTTATATACAGATGTCGTCGTCTTATATACATACATATATTTTATTTTTTTTTGTAATTGTCATTGCAATAAATAAAAATTATTATTATTATTATTATATCAATTCTAATCGGGACGATACTGATATGTATGTATGAATATACGGCAACGATTGTATGTGGTAATATATGATTTAGTTCCAAAGGAACGAAACGGAACGAGTCCGCAAAAGACTAGACTGCCCAACACTAATGTATTGAAATTTCTTCATAAATGGTGTTGGTATATGGATTTTGTAATGGAAGTGGGCGTGCCACAGCAGAAGAATGCCGTCGACGCTTTCCAAATCGTGTAGTGCGACATTTTCTAATGGCTTTCAGCATTGGAGAGAGACGGGATCTACTCCCAATGCAAGGGTTGAAATAAAATTTGATAGTGCTTAGCCAGCTAATGTTGTGCTAAATGAAGTTGAGAATAACCCATCCACAAGTATGCGCAAAATTTGTCAAGTCACCGGTATTCATCATACTCAGGTTTGGCGAATTTTACAACAGACTTTATCCTTACCATCTTCAGGAAGCTCATTATTTACTACCAGGGAACTCGGCCAATCGCGTGCAGTTTTGCCAATGTTTGCGCATAGTAATTTGGAGGTCACAATTTATTCGAAACAATACCAGGAATTTTCATAATTCGGACCATCAAAACCAACATAGTGTAATTGTGGGCAATCACCAACATCGTGTCTGTGAATGCGCGGTGTGGGTTGTTAAATAATCACATTATCCGACCGCATTTTATTGCAAAACGTCTTACGGCAATTATCGCCATTTTTTGGAGAATCATTTGACAGAATACATAGAAAAAAATCTATTGGTAAACATTTCTTCTTTTATCGATATCTCGAAAATGAAAAGGAATTGACCTACATATGTATGGTGTATATTGAACTTTCTCGATCAGAATCACAGGAGCACATGATATAATTTTGCCGGTTACTTCACGGAACATTCTGTATATTGGACAGATTTAACCGTCGGTGACTTTGCTTTGTTCTCAAAAATAAAAAATTATATGAAAGGTCAGGTTTTGTCATTTTAAAAATATTCAGAAAAAAATAGTGGATCCTTCGGCTTCTAAAGCCTTCCTGGATTTGTTGTATCGATTCACTGGGAAACTACTTTGAAGGAAATATCAATTATTACTGCCTTACATAAACAAAAAAGATACAGTAGATCTAGTTCTAATCTCATCTCTGAAAATTTTGTGGTTATAGAAAATAGTTAAATTTTAGATATTCGTGTTGTACCATTAAGTTCCAGATCTAATTCATAGGTTGAAAATAAAGAATTATTACAAATATAGTCTATTAAAGGTACAGGCACAGCTAACAGAAACAAAGATAATTCAAAGGTTTTCAACTTTTATCAGCGTATGTGTGCTGGCTTCAACATAAATTTCTCTGAAAGTGAAGCAGTTAAAATTGCGGGTACATTCAAGAAACAAGCCTTCACTAATATAATAGGAACTCGCATTAGAATATTTCCTGGTATATAGTGTGCCAGAGGTAAATACATGATCGATAGAGACATTTTAAAAATCTCTTAAGAAAACATCTCTTGGCGATAAATGTTATTCGTTTATTAACGGTTGGAAAGTGTCAAGGGTTACAGACAAAATAACCTGATTGTCACAGATATACTCTCAGGCTTTAATACATTTATTTACATTAATATACTGCAACAACTGACATAAATAACAACTATAATGGTCATATTTGATATATGTACATATCATTGTTATACAATCAATAATTCTTCCGTGTTCCATACTCGGTCTTGTTTTATTCTGTTCTTAGTCCGTGATTATATTTGAGAATGTTTTTGTGTGAGGTAGGTGAGGTTTTGAGGTAAATATGGTGCTGTAATTTAATGTTGAGTACCATAACTTTTACGTTTTACCGGTAATATTGTATTTATTTATTCATTTCCATTATACGAACGTAATATCTTTATTCTTCTCCGATCATTGCTTTGAATATATCGAATGCTTCTTCCTTTTAATATTTTGATGCTAATAATAATAAATAATGATGACTGGTCCTCTGCTCACACCAGATTATTTGTTGATGAGTATTCCACAATTTACTAATTGAAAATCTAAATAATCTTTATAATATTGATCAAACCAGAAATTTTAGTTTTCTTTGAGTGGCTGCTCTGTAGCGAAATCGGAATGGCCGATAATACTTTTTCAAGTTTGGCGCATGCCGCTTACACAAAATATGTTTACAGTATGCACTGTCAATTAGTATTTACTTACTTAATATACAATAGGTTATAAAGCTCGTAAATTTTGTTTTATCACAATGGATTTATCATGTGTGGGCTTCAATACTGTACCGACGTTGTTAGTGTACGTTTCACAACTAGTTCTAAGAATAGGTGGCTAATACTTTGTAAATTATGACTCTGTAATGAAATAGATTAGTTTAAATTCTTGGGAATAACGGGAAATAAGAAAGTGGTAATCATAATTGTGCCATCATCACTTGGACACAATACAATTTAAAACATTTCCATATAATTAAATGTTTCTAAGTTGATTAATACTATTTCCTGTTTACTAGTTTTTACTATTGATACGTGAGATTAATTACTTCAAATTACATCATTTTTCTGGATAAAAGTGTTATACAAAGTAAATGTAGGATTCTCTCTTTGTGTAATAGCTTATCTCACTCTTAAATTTAAAGTGATTTCTAATGTTTGACAGGATGATTCATATCGCTCAACTAGTGTAAATAAAATCGTGACATACAGTGCTTATCAAAACTAATACATATGTACTATATTAGAGGAGGATTATTTTTTAGGTGTTCAAGGTAGCTATTTGACAAAAAAGTCCAAGGATAGGAAAATCAGCCATAAAATTATGTTCTATTGACAGGAAAGTAAAACACTACAAAAGTGTAAAATAAACTATATTTTGCAAAATCTTATTTAGTAAAATAATTAAATTTTCGATTCGTCAATATAACCACCTTTACTTCGGATAACAGCGAGATACAATCGCGGCATTCTTTCTATCAATTTTGCTAATGTTAAAGGCCGATATTTGTTGCCATACTGCTTGCACGGATGCCCACATTGCCGTAGCAGATGTTGGTGCTAATTGGCGTACAGTTCGGTCCAATTGATCCCATAAAAGTTCGATCGGGTTCAGATCTGGACTTTGGAGCGGCCACTCCATTATAGAAATTGCGCCTTCCTCTTCTAGTTCTCTCAAGTAATCGCAGCATAGCTCGGCAGTATGTTTAGGGTCGTTATCGTGCTGGAAGACGCAGTTCTGACCAATTATGCGCAATCCTGAGGGAATGACGTGGTTTTCCAGTATTTTTTCATAACCTTCTTTTCTCAATATTACCTCTACTTTAAACAAATCTCCTACAGAAGTTGCACCGAAACAACCCTAAATCATAACAGATACTCCCCATGTTTTAGCGTAGGTACAATGCACTGGTCACACCGTAAATTTCAAATTTGGACTCATATGTCCATAGCACTATTTTCCATTGTTCCAGAGTCCAATCTTTATGCTGCCTAGCCCAATTTAAACGTTTTATTTTATTTTGTTTCCGTAAAAGCGGTTTTCATACGGCAATTCTTCCATGTTATCCGCCTTCTGGAAGCCTCCGTTTAACAGTAGCAACGCTTACGGGTTTTTGGCGGGATCTGCTAATTTCAGCGGCAATTTCCGGCGCTGTTTTCTTTTTATTTCGTTTGCTGGATATTACTATTCTACCTTCTTCTGCTGTTGTTCTTACTTTGGGTCTTCCAGTTCCTTTTTTATTTGAGAAAGTACCCGTTTAAACGAAATTTTTTAATGTTGTAGTCAACTGTTTTTCTGTCTAATTTTAACTCTTTGGCAATTCCTCTACTACTTTTGCCACTTTTATGATAACCAATAATCAATGCACGAATTTCCATCGATAACTCAAATTTTTTAGGCATCGCAAATGCTCTTTTTCGTCAAAATATATTAAACTTTAGCTACAAATGTTAAACACAGAAAGACGAAAGGAGAACTGATTATTAAATGAAGTTACTATAGTCTAGAACACATTCTTAAATAGTTTGTTATTTCATTGTAACATAATCCTTTTGTGTAGTTTCTCTGTATCTGCATTTATTGCTTTGAACGTGCCCGAATGATAAATAGGCTCTTGTGACGATGTTATTATATCAGCTACCGTAGTAAATATTTCTCTAAATTGCTCTAAAATAAATTGCTATTTATTCTCGTGTATTAGTGTATATTTAATATATTTTATGTTCATTTGAACAAAAAACTATTTATCGGAAATAAGTATAAAAATAGAGGTGGGTAAATACTTTTGCGCGGTAGTGTATGTACGTAATGTATAGACCATAAGTCCAATTGTGAGTTATGACAAAGGAGTATACGTTCAGATAACTAACTTCCTGATTTAAAGACTTTCGAATAGAAGATTTTTAACCGCTCACAAATTAATCTTATAAATAGCTGTAGCATTAATATGTGGGCGGTATTACTAGCTTAGTTTCTAGGATATTTGTGTTTTATATATCTAAGGTTTACACACCATAATACTCAGGATCTCAGATTTTGGTATAACTTGGTTTGCTTCTTCTTATTATGTATTTAAGCTGACATGGAATTCACGCAACTTTTAATGCATAATGTAATGCATATATAAATCTTTCCATTATTTAACTGTATTTATTGTTTTTCTATTTCTTTATTTTTACTGACTTCAAAATTATGTCAGTGGATTCATTCGTTAGAAATGAAATAAAGCTTTCAAATGAAAGATGAAAGGGGTGCCGTTGTATGTAAGTTCAACAATGTCAGTTCAGAAGGAGTGTTAACATAAAGCCCATTAGAAAAAAAAAGTATGTACGTGTACTGCAATAGGAGACGTTTTCAAACATTTAGCTGAAAAGGAAACTCTTCGCCGACATCTGAACCAACATTAGGATAACAACTTGCATTAAAACTGTTGCAAGTTTAAAACATGTAAAAAAATGTTGAGCGCTTTGTGGAATGCACTTATGCCTATTGTTGTTGTTCAATTCATTTATCAAGACAGCTGAATGTTCAATTCATTTGTCTTGAAGTTTGAATCCACGAACGAAGATTCGACATTTTGAATAAAAAACTTTCTTTAAAAAACAGGCCTTTTCATCTGCCTAAGATTATTTAGAGTAAATAGCGTTGACACTACTGACTACTGACTGAGTTACTTATTTTAATTATATAATTTCCACGTTCTTATAATTCCAAAAAAATCCGTAACTATTCTCTTAACAGGACACCTCTCTTAAGCGGACAGATTGGAATAGTCCGGTAGGTGTCCGCTCAAGGGGATTTCACTGAATATTCATTTTTTTTATCGATAAAAATATTGTCATTCATATGGAGGTAACAGTTAACGCAATAGTTTATTCCTTTGAGGGTAGAATATTTAACTCCGAGTCAGAAGCTTATTCAAAAGACGGTGGCAGAACACTAGGAGAATTGCAAGCATGAATGGAATAAGCGTACCCAGCTTCAACAAAATTTATGCTTGGTAATGTCATATTACATATCGGTATTAGAATTGCTTCTTCTTTTGCTAACAACTCGCTTATTTATTTAGGTCTCATGTATTTTTCCACGAATGATGAAAATTAGAGGTTACTACCTTGTGAATAATATACTTCTAATTATTTAATACAATATTTTGTTACATTTTCTAGTATACGATGACTCAGACATTCATTCTACGCCTACAATTGCGCAAAGTTTAGCATACGAAAACATTATTATTCACGTTGATTCAAGATTTCTGAAAACGTATTAACTCACACATTATAATTTATTGTTTATAACTTTTTTTATTCTACATGCATGAATGTATCGATGTATGGTTCCCCTAACTGCTCACCATAAAGTTTCTGTGTTTATTCTAGCTAAGCAATTCAATTTTTGAGTTGAACTCTCTTTTAAGTATGGATTCAAACGAGAAACTAGTTAGTACAACTAGGTTACAGTTACATTAATAATGAGGAAGCGTTTTGCGCGACTATCAATATCTGTTAATTTTGCAACTTTACCAGTGCATTATCGACTGTGTTTATTAAAATTTATACCTATCATATCTTAAATGTAATCAATATTTTTATAATAGTAATAAAAGTGTCTTTTGAAAATCTAATTTTATTTCTTGAATCAAAATGGTTACTATTTTAGAATATATGTAAGTGTTATTTTAAGCTAAATAAAAGTTTGTGTTATGTACAATATGTATTTTTTATACAAGTGACTATTACAAATTACAAATTTTTGCGTGGAGATTTTGATAGGCTTACACAATCATACTTTTCCCGTCACGAAACGTGAATCGATAGGAACGCTTGAGATAACGGATAAAATTTATCAGATAAGATACATTTTTTTTGGTAAAACATGAAAAAATAGCTGTTTTCATGTATTATTTTTAATGTAAGGTCTTTTTTTTTGTGTAAGTGCAGTATTATTGCTTTATATTTAGCCGTATAGGGATACTTTATCTAGGCAGGAATTAGAAAAACTAATTCGACAAGTTTTAGTAACTTTAGTTAACGTCTATACATATACAGAATGTGGGCCCTATAATCGCCCTGACTTAACCAAATAACATACTTAGGCATATTTTACGTATGATATGATGTGTGTTATTGTTATTTAATAGATTCAAATGAAAACTTATAAGAGAGCATACTACAGTGAAACCTGTGAATAGCGGCCACTAAAAAAATAAAAATTGTTGGCCGCAAAAGACAGGTGATAGATATGACTCACGCCAAATTCATAGCAAATATTTTCACATGATAGCTATTATTTTTCTTTTAGAAATAAAACTAATTTGGACATTATTTTAAATGATTTTATTTAAACTTAAAATAGAGAATACAGAGACACATTGGTAATAATGGTAATATGTATATGTATAAGTATACGTTTACACAGATTGCTTTTATTTGTTGACAAAATATGCTTCCATTTTTGTTTGTTTTAAATGTTTTAACTTAGATTTATACATTTCACTTTCACATTTGTGTAAAATTTTTGAAATGTCTATAACCATGTCACCATTTTTGTTACACAGGAAGTAACTCTGTATTTCTCTTAATTTTTCGCACACTTCGCCGATACTTGACAAAGTTGATTTTGGATCTTCAAACTCTTCTATCTCGGAATCATCATCATTTTTGCATAGTTCTTCAACAATTTCTGCTATACTAAAATCAGGATTCTCTGTAGGTTCTTCATTGTCAATGGAATCAAAATCGTGTAAACTTGCCATTGCACTGCCGACTTTTGGAAATAGCTTAGCAATGGGTATTTCGTCGTTCTCGCAAAAATCTTCATTAGATTGAACTACTTCTGCGAATCCAGCTTTGGAAAAACAGTTTGTAATGGTAGATCGAGAAACCTGTTTCCATGCGGCTGCAATCCATATTAACGCACTTGTTAGATTTATGCTCTTTTCTGAATCTTCAAAGTCACAATCACTCTCAACGAACGTTAATAGTCTTTTGCTCAAAAAACTGCGGTATATCACCTTAAAATTGTGAATTATGCCTCGATCTAACGGCTGACAATACGACATAGTGTTTGGAGGCAAAAAATCAATTTGACGTTTTCTAGCGAAACTTTAGGATGTGAAGTTGCATTATCCAGATAGAGAAGCACCTTTCGATTTTGTTTTTTCATTTTCATGTCAAACTTATACAGCCATTTTGTCATAAGATCTGATGTCATCCAAGCCTTTTTGTTATGTATAAAGGTAATTTGTCGATATCATTTTCCTTAAAACACCGCGGATTTTACTTTTTCCAATGACTAAAGGGTTTTCTTTGTCGCCTTCCATATTTGCGCAGAATAAAATAGTTAACCGTTGTTTTGCAAATTTTTTGCCATTACATTTATCGTATTTTAATGCAAAATTATTATTTGGCATGGCGCGATGATACAGACCTATTTCGTCAACATTAAATATATCCTTCGGGGAATAATCCTTTAAAACTAATGGTAATTTAGATTTCCATGCTTCTACATATTCCAAATTTACATCAGCGGACTCACCACAAATTGATTTAAAAGTGATATTGTGCCTTCGACAGAAACATTCCAACCAACCATTTGAAGAAGCAAAATTCTCGATATTTAAATTACTTGCTGTCTCTAGCGCCTTTTGTTTAATCAATGATCCACAGCCATGCAGAACCACTTATACACAACTTGATCCACTGCTACTCCACCCGTTTTAGGGGATTTCCGTTTCTGATTCAAATTAATACCTTCTTCATACACTTTTAATATGCCATAAAATATTGGGATCGTCTGGCCGTGGCCGCTTTGTAAAGGCGGCCGTTATTGCAAGGTTTGTATATATGGAAATACTCGTATTTTAGATTTTTGCATTGTTCAATCTGGCCGTTATCACAGGTGGCCGTTAACACAGGTTTTACTGTAGCTTAGTTTTTATATTCTATGTCAGTACAATTTCAACAGTGTCAAACTTATCATATATCACAGAACTGAATCTATTAACAATCGAAGTGCCGAACGATTCTAACGTGATGACCTGCTTTTAAACTTAATAGAGTACTTAATAACTTGATTGATTGGAAACGTTATGAATTTTGTACGTTGCTTTTCCTTCCTGGAGAATTAATTTTGCATGTTTTGCAGATCTTTCTACATACTTAATTTTCTAAGTCTTCTACTTATTATTAAAGAAAATGACAACTTTCATATTTGGCAACATTTTATTAATGGAAAGTAAATAAGTAGACGAAATAAAAACGCCTAGATATAAAGTAATTAATGCATTCAAAACTGTAAATAATATTATTCTGGCAGTAAACCATGATGAAATGTGGAGTTTAGTCTCGTTTTTCTGTACATACTAATGATGTGATAATTATTAACAAACTCTTAATTGAAAAATTGGGATATTTTATTATTTTGAAGTTGATCATGATGAACAACAAGTTATTATTTTGTTTAGAAGTTTAGATTAGATGACATTATATTTATGCTTTAAGAATAATGAGTGCATCGCACTTCTTAATATACGGTGTAATCGTAAACTTAGGGATATATTTTAAATGGCTTAAGGAATGGGGATTTAGTATGCCCAAAACCAGTTACGGCAATATAGCATCATCAACCTTTCTTCCAAATTGTACACATCATTTCGTAACATTTCAGGTTGCAGTGCACCCATTTGCTCGGTAATATTGTCTTTTAATTCTTGTAGTGTTGTTGGTCGTCTTCTAAACATTAACCTTTTTAAATAACTCCACTGCTACTAATCCGCTGTGTTAAGATCAGATGATTTTGATGTCCATGATTTTACGATATGTTTGTTTAACACATTGTCGTCGGTGCGTTATAGCGGGACCGGGCGATTTCGGGAGAAAAGAATCAATTACTGGCCTGACTTTGCTCAATCGGTCTGATTCATCGTTGATATTCTTGGTTCACGTTATTGTTGAAATGTCAGGCCTTCCATATTTGCCGAAATTTATCTGTAGAATGGCGTTTCTCTGCAAAGATCTGCGGTCCAGTACTGGTCTCTTTTATCTTTTCTAACTTGCTCCATGAAAATAATTAATCGCAAAAATTTCTTCATTTCCGATATCGTGATATCCTTCCATTTCACACTTTTTTTAGGTATTTTGAAATTATTTATCTTCTGCTAATGATATCTATTCGATTCTTCTCCAAAATATGTGAACAAGTCATCTCCAATAAAGAAGTCCAACGCGTCGGTTATGGATTCGGGAACAGTATCGACATTTATCCCAGAGCGACCTAAAAACTTCTCTAAGATCGGAGAATTATCAATAGGTGACCATTCATCTTCATGTTCGTCAGACTCAGATAGAATAGTTCGATGGATAAATCTTCGAGGTCGTGGAATAATGTCTTCATGGTCACTCACCTACTCACTCTATCTATCGATATCACTATCATAAACCAACAAACACATCTAGTATCTCCTATTAGCTACGTTTCCCGCGTACTACCACCAGGCCATAAAAAAACCTAGTACTACGTGATCCGCCCTCTATGCATAGTTTGCGAAAAAGTAAATTATACGTGTTCCGACTACAATGTGATAACACATCATTTTGAAAAACGTTGGTTAATAATTCTTTGACTGGTCCGGAAATGGGCGTAGGTGCGTCCGTAGTGCTCCTTTGCAGCAGTGGAATAACATTTCTTAACATTCGCAAGTATCGTTTACCGTTTACAGTTACAAATACGGCTTCTCCATTCTGCTTCTCCTTTCCTCGTAGAAATACGGACCAATGATAAAATCAGCTGTAAAGTCGCACCAAACAGGAACTTTGTTGTCATGAAGACCTGCTTGAACGAGTTCTTGTGGCTTTTCTGCAGAACAGTTTTAAGTATAGACTATGGGATAACCATTCGGATTCAATTTCCATGTGGACTATTACTCGCAAAGACAAGTCATATGTAGTAGCTAGATATGCGTACTTTACTTCATACACTCGTGTCAACAATTTATTGTTATGACAACGCTGTTGGAATTTTACTGTATCATAGGAAGATACAGTAAAATTCCATTCCTTAAGCAATTAGATTTTGTTTATTTTTTATATATTAACTAAAAGGTATATCTATATACGTTTACTATCATATTATGTTCGTTAAGAACTTTATTACTGGATAGCCTATAACACTGAAACTAAATGTTGTTTGGAAAAGTTACAGAATCGGGTTTATATGTAACAAATTTTTTGTGTAATATAATAGGAAGAAAGGGAACAGCTGGACTACTCACAAACAGTTGAAGAGAGTGTAAATTATAAACAGGTTATTCGTAGTGCTGTAACAAAAACCTTGCAAATCCAGATGATGAATCTAAATTAGATGATGAAGTTAAATTACATTGGTGTGATCGTACAATTACATAGGTATACGTCTGGAATAAGCTTCAGGTGAAGGGATTTATTTAGTCTAGATAGGTATTAATTCTTTCAAGTCATTCATCATTCAAATGTTTTTCAACTCGTTCTTAACTCTGAACAGTTGCCACTAAAGTGTTTTTCTGAATATTTTATTAGTTAAATAAAAGTACTTAAAAAGGTGATGCAGAAAATTCATATTAAACCAACAAGTTTATTAACTTAGTTAGGAGTTCCGTAATGGAGCCACATTGTCTCACATTATTACTTCTAGTCATAACTAGGTTGAGTGTTGTAATAAACTGTGCAAACTCTCATTTTTCAACTGGAACGTATTATAAAAGTCTCTGGTCTTACGTCAGGAGTAGTGTGTATATCGCTGCAAACAACTGTGAATTTGCATTTTATTATAGAGCGTGCACATGTAAAATATCTACGTACGCATGATAAATTTGCATTCTTGTTCTGTTGCCTGTGCACCCTGTTCCATTAAAATATGTATGTCGTATGCGAATGTGAACGTTCTTTTGATATTTTTTTAAGAAATTAAAAGTTGGATATGCACGCTCATTTCAAGTAATTACCGTATTTAACAGTTAGCTACTGCGACTTCGAATATGTATAGATAGCATGGAAACAATAAAAGAATAAAGATCTCTAGAATGCATCATATATGCGCGAGCAGTCTTTATTTTCAAGGATATTTGTATGAGTATGTAAATTGTTGATTGTTTTGCAAACGTGTTCAAAGAGAAGGCAAGAAGTACATAGCATATGTTATTTTTCATGAAAATTCTCTGCAAAGAAGTTGAAAATCCAAAATCTAAGAACACTATTATAATCGGATAAAATATCGAGGTTTAATATGTAATAGTGTACTGTTTAGTTGCTTGTTATATTTTAAAGTTGTTTCAAATATTTATGGACTGAGTCATAAATAGCTTACGAATATACAAGAATAACAGTGACGTAATGCGTTTATTGACCACTAGTAGGTGGTGTTTTATTCTTTTAAAGCTAGAAAAAAGTGTATAGTACGAAATCACATACATACTTCTACAAAAAAAAGAAAGGACACACTTCATCGCATCGATAGGTGTTAATGAAGAATTAATAAAATGGCATAAGAATTATCGTCCAAGTAATTTAGTTTATGCACTTTGTTTAAAATCATTCTCTCGTTTAACATTTTTCAGCTCAACACCGTTTAGTTCCTCTTCCCAGATTGGAATTGGCTAAGAACTTAAACTATTGCTAGACTTTTAATGCAATACTCACTTGGTATTCGGTGAGATTCTTGATAATGGTGGTTTACTTGATCTTTGTCGAGTTTGACATATTTGATGCCAGAATTTGGATGTTGACAGTTCGTGATTATATAAATCATATATAAATTATCCGAAAAATTACTGATAGCAATGTAGAATTTGCAAGTTAAGACGTGTTAGGCTTTCTCGCTAGCAGCAAATACTTCCTGAGATAAAGGTTGGATCTTTGTTTCAAATTGTTATAAATAACTAAAGGTTAAAGAGGATCACTTAAAATTTCTTTTAAATACGTTTTTTTTCTCTTCTAACTAGTTTAATATTTTTTTGTTGTAAAAAAATGCAGTAGCACTTATCGAAGCACTATTGTAACCAGTCCTACAAAAACACGTTAAGTCACACAATGTATGCAGCAACACATACAGTGGTAATGCAGTGCACTAATGCTTCTATTTGAAGCATAGAAACACATACGCGAGTAAAGGAATCGTTAATATTTAAAGTGTGATGCAGGTTTGTTAACCTCCGCTGTAGCCTGACTGTTAACTACCATTGGTTGAATCAGAATTGACGACGGAATCTTTGATTCAC
Source organism: Popillia japonica (assembly GCA_004785975.1). Lineage (NCBI taxonomy): Eukaryota > Metazoa > Arthropoda > Insecta > Coleoptera > Scarabaeidae > Popillia > Popillia japonica. The sequence continues at coordinate 25,416 of SMLS01072695.1, forward strand.
ATTAAAAACAAACAATAATTTAAGCAGTGTTGTAAGAAGAGAACAATTGTTAATAGCAGCATTTGTGATATACATATGTATTTTACTAAAGCAAGACGCAGATATAAGATGACGGCATTGATATTTGCAGGCGATAAAGGGGAGAAGTTTCAATACAACAGTGTACTAGAGAAAGAAGTAGTGTTACAAGTGTTAAAATTAATGTAAAAACAAGGATAGTATCAAACATAAGCGGGGCATAAGAATATGAAAAACTGAAGGTGATACTAATTGGTTAAGTAAAACACATTTATTAGAGAGAGGAAAAGGAAGCAAATAAACGAATTAATCAGAAGAGCGAGGATATCAGTTTCCTAGTTCGGGCTTAAAAGAGATACCAAAAATAGTAAAAGCAAAGCAGATCAGCACTAACAGTAAACACGGATCAATGCAAAGGTTTCTGGATAGGAATAAAATAGCACTAGAAAATTAATTAAGGTTCATGGGAGTGGATGGGACATGTTTGCCGAATGCTGAATGAAAAGTGTATGAATCACAAGTTCCAGAATCAGAGAAGAAGTAGAGAGAAAAAGAATTACATGGGAACGAATACGATAGTTTCAGTATTACACTTCAATTCTATACCAAAGGACTCGAGGCAAGCATGAAAGGGATAAAAATAAGAAAGATAGCAATTTTATGCACTTAATTTGAAGTAGGTATTTTGTACATGTATTTGTTATTGTTAGATTGTATTGTACTAACTTCGCTCTAATGTCAGCAGAGTTATACTCATGGACAGATGGCAGTGGCATTTCAGGAAATTCTATGTATTGCAGTACGATTTGTCTCAAATTTTGTTACTTGTTCAAGCAAATTACGTAAACTTATATGTATGTATGTATGTAAGACTATGCTCTACAAAATTAAAAATATAGTAGTAACAAAGTTCAAACAGAAATTGAAAGTAACTGTTTACGAATATTTTGATATCAACGAAGTTTAAGTATGCATTTACTGGCTAAATTGAAGAATAGCGGCGTAACTCCGATTTTCGTAATTTTTGGTATACCGTATCCTTGGGTCCTAAAACGACAGAAAATGCAAACATTGTAGCGTAAACGCATCTATTTTCACTAGAAAAAAATAATAAAAGTAACGTTATTTTTAGGTTAGGTCGGACATTTTATATAAAGTGCTTCCTTTTGCAGGACATTAATATAACGATAACGCATCCTTGGATCTAAAAACGACGTGCGAAATGCGAAAATTTGTGCGGAAACGTCGAATTAAGTATAAAAAAAATAAAAATGTAACTTAATACATGGCAGTCATATACGCCGCTAGTTCTCCGCGGCGCATGCGCAAAACTAGCGGCGTATATGGTTGCCATGCATTAAGTTTGGTACTCTTGCGCATGCGCCACGGCGGCGGCGCATGCGCAAGAGTACTGTATATGTAAATAACATGCATTAAAAGTAATAATTTCGTTGCGCATGCGCAAAACTGCTTCTACATATGGCTACCATGCACTAAAAGTAATATTTTTCTTAATTTTGTTTTATTCTTAATTCGACGTTTCCGCACAAATTTTCGCATTTTCTGTCGCTTTTAGATCCAGTGATGCGTTATACGTTATATTAATGTCCTGTAAAAGGCAGCACTTTACACAGTGTCCGATCTAAACTAAACATAATGTTACTTTTATTATTTTTTTCTCGCAAAAATAGGTGCGTCCGCGCTAAAATTTTTTCATTTTCTGTCGTTTTAGGACCCAAGGATACGTTATACCAAAAATTACAAAAATCGGAGTTACGCCGCTATTCTTCAATTTTGCCGCATTTACTTATAGCATAGCGTATTAAAAGTATCGCACGACTACAAATGATTGGACATTTTCCACGTAAGGTAGCAACATTTCTGTAATTTCATGTTCGCACGTCTGATTTGTAAATTGGAATTTGTTAATCGATTGTCAAAGTAAAAGCCAAGCCAAAAAGACATAAAATACAAACGACATAACCTACAAAGTTATATCTACAACGAATAACCAGGTTAGCCAATTTTCCAGTGTTGCCAAAGTAAATATTTGTATTAATCATTGTAGTTACTTGGTAGTATTTGTAACTAACGCAGATATTTTAAAAATATCTTTGTAATTTAAATAATTTCAATCTATTCTGTCTTCCTAATATGCAATAGTGTTACAATCACATATTTATCTTTTATTATTATATAAGCTCATTAGTGTGCAAAAAGTGCCAGATTGGTTGCTGTTTTGTCAGTGACAACTTTCGTAGGATATATACTAAAATAATTAAAAACGCAGTTTATATAGATATTTCAATGTTGCAGAATTACGCATAACAATAAAATCACAAATTCCACACATGTCGCAACACATGTCATCTTTGTATCGACGCGACATTTTGTTTGTAGGTTATGCTTTTGTGTTAGTACATATTTCCAATTATTTACAGATATAATACATATTTTAATTCAAATAATTCTGTACACATGTATGAAGTTCCCAAATTCCGTAGTTGTATTCCACTAATCATATGTAGCGTGTAAGTAAGTGTGTGAATAACAATCCGGTATTGATAAACCAAAACGAAACTATGTATATCAGCAGTTTTATTTAGCCTTTAGGCAATGCCGTCGTAATCAATGCGTCCATTATTAATCTCTTGTAATATAATCTGGTGTATACATACAATATTCGTTGAACTGTTGAATTGTAGACTGCTGTTCTATAGTTAACAGAGCTGCGGCGGCCTGGCAGCTTCCCAAGACGTCGTACAGTTGAAGGTCGGGTCCGTTTGGTTTAACACTAGGTCACCCCGCTTTCTTCCCCAAGCATCGACGTTGTACACCTCTCTTTGCCCTTCATTTCTTCTTCGTCTGTGCCGTGGCTGTTGCCGGCGCGCAATACACCAGCAGGAGTTTCACAATACATATACCCACCGTCTTTTCCCTTTCTCGTGCATCTTTCTTCCTCCGTGTCGGTTCTTCGTTTCATCAACAGCATCGCCTAGCACTCGACAATGATAACTGTCTGTATGTTTACTACACTACCACGGGCAATGCGGGATTCGTTACACGTACTTCTGAAGTTGATTTAATTTGTGTCGATGATCCACAGGAAAGATCCATTATACACGTAACTGGTTTGGGAAATTACGTTGCGTTACCATAAATTAAAAAAAATGAACGTGTAGGTATTATACTACCTCGGGCCCGCTATGTTACCCAACATCTACGACACACACTATATTTATTTGCTGCACGAAAATGAAAGGCTGCATGGCGTGTAAAGTGCAGCCAAATATATGTCAGCAACTTGTTTGTGTTTTTGAAATAAAAAATAACTATGTATAATGAGGAAATTTTTAACGATTAATGCGTGTATTTTTCTGGATAATTTCAGTTTTCAATACTAAATAGCATTTTATAACGAACATAAATAATTTAATTAATTTGTGATTATCCATAATGCTACCATAGTTAATATAATAAATAATTAAATTCAATTAAATATACTTCCTTAGGGTACCATTATTAAGTGCCTCCAATAGTGCTGTGTATTTCGGATTAGTGTCATTGCATTTTCCTGCAATACTTAGAGATTCCTTTCTCATAGTTCCTTCAATTTTTCCCAGCATTACAAAAGCAATTTGAAACAAGCTCCTCCATGTTTAATAATGGGAAAATACAATTGGGTAGCAATTTTCTCGGCGGCACATCCTCCTTGTTACTTACTTCGAATTTGGATCGTTCCTTCCTAGTACATACTTTTTTGAAGTCAAACACTGTCTAGGTACGATGTTTTGGGCTCTTTGCAAACACATCTGTTGTTTCTAGCGACACAGTAATGGTTTTTTAACTTGTTGTTTGATATTACTAATAGAAATGTGTCTTTCACAATCTTTGTTAATTTCTCCGGTAACGGTGCAGTTAAGCTCTTATTGCATTTCGTAACAATTTTGTAAGTTTATCATTTACCGATGATATTATGGGTGAACGCCCAGGACGTTTTCGGCACGGTACACTACTACTGCGTTGATGTACCCAAATCCAATCCATATAATTCACAGATCTGTTTCTGGTATCTGTCGACCCGAATAATCTTCTTCGTGAAGTATTGTTATAACAGCACGCTTGTCTTCTTGCCTCTAAGTATTTCAACAAACTACTTTGCTTTAGGAGCATTAGTTGCTGATGTCCACAGAAAAACGCTCATACAATATCTACAATATAATCCCGTAAATTTCTAAATCATACCGCAATCGGATTACTTTACAACCACCATAAATTTTCTGTAAGGAAAAACGTGTTTACAGATGTTATTAGGTAGAAATTTCGGTGATATTTGTTTGTATTGGGTCGTGTATTTGATTAAATTGATTAAATTAAAATGATTTTGGATATACTACGCGGCCGAATTAATATGGGTGGTAGAGTACGCGAAAAGGAATATGAAAGAAATATCTGTTTTAAAAGAAAGTGTTGTTGCCGACATTTTTGGCATCGATGATAAAGTGGAAAATACAGATTTTAACTTTCTCAAATGTTCCACAATATTCTTTAATAACCGAGATAAAATGGTTCCTATAGCGAAGACCAGAATTGCATGTCAGTACGTTTGAAGTATGTGCGCTCCTGAATTTTGTACAGCAGTATAAGTTAGACTTTTCATGTCGATAACGGTAATATTTACAAATACTTCTCATTATTATAGTACTACGGTCTCCAGAATGCACCGTACCTACATTCAGAAAACTTTCGCTTATTTCCCACCAGAGCATTGTGTACCATCACGGACTTTGGTTATGTCCGGTATCTAGCGGTACAGCCTGCGCTCCTGTCACTATTCCCTTTAAGATAAAACGGACATGGTGACAGGAGCGCAGGCTGTACCGCTGGATACCGGACATAACTAAAGTCCGTGGGTGTACATACATATGCATGTACTTGTTTCGTAGCTATGTATGTATTGAAAAAAGGACAGTGATGGAATTGCTTATCAACAAAACATAATGTCATATTTTTGGCATTTTTTGATTGCTGATTTTAAAGTAGTCAGTGGACAATGAACTTTATCAGTTTATTGAAATACAACTTATATGATGAAATAAATACCATAAATACGAGGGCTGTCCAGAAAGTAACAAACGTTTTGAAATAAAAAATAAACGAAGTGAAAAAACCAATGGTTATTGTATACATATTTAGTTAGCTATCTGGTATATATGTATGTATCTATGTACGATATGTATGTATATGTGTATGTACAGATTTTGTATATGAAACTACAATATTGATAAGACTTTTCCAAGAACACCTTGCTCGTATTTTAGTAGTCATACATGTACACTACCACTCAAAAGTTTAATCGCACCGTGGTGAAATTTAGTCACGTACAACAAAGGAGAAATGATACTATAGAGTAGGTTAGTAATATTCTTTACTTAGTTTAATATTAGCAGTAGTATTTATACATATTATAGGGAAATATGTATAAATACAGATCATGTACCCCTTGCACTAATGATTGCCGCACATATTTGAGACGTTCTTCTAATAAGCTTATCCCAATCAACGTCGACTACGTTCCAGGCATTTTGTAGCACTCCCCAATATTGGTTGGCAAAGATTTGTGTATCTTGCGTCCTAGATGGTCTCATATCAACTATAGGGTTGCAGTCGGGGCTTTGCGCAAGCCACTCCATTAAAGTAAGAGTTCCTGCTTGGCTTTGGTCCTCAAAATATGCCTTGACAATCTTGGCTGTATATTTCGGATCGTTATTCTGCTGGTACACAAACCTTTCACCAATTAGTTGAGTTGTTGTGGGGACACCATATTTTAAAGTCTGTAGGTATACTGCTTTGGTCATTGTGCTGTCGGTTCTAATTAATGAGCCAATGTGTCCATCACCAAAACAGCCCCATGTGAACAACATTTTGATTCTTCTTTCGTTCACCTGGACGGCGGCGTACAAACACTCGTCGTTTTGTGCCAAATACCTAAAACTATGACTCATCCGACCATAATATCTTTTTTCATTGGTCTACGGTGTTGGTGAGTTTTAACCCACTGAAGACGCTTCCGTTTGTGAATTGCTGTTAATCGGGGTTTCTTAGAGGCTATACGACCTTTTAGCCCTGCGTCTGCTAGTCGACATTTTCATGTCGCATATTGAATTCGGCTGCTATTGCTGGCGCGATTAGTCGTTGATTTCATAATATCATTTTGATATATTGATCTTCAGCTTTTGACGTTGTTCTGGGCCTTCCACTGCGTTTCCGGTCTTGCAAATGCCCTGTTTCCACCTTCCTCTTAATGTTTTGCCACCCACAATATTCAGATATTCGAAGCTGTCGTGCTAATGCCCGATTGGACGAAGTTCAAAGTATTGTTGTAATTGTCTGTTCCCCTCTCGTAAGCAGCTAGAAATACACCCCTATCTAGGAAACACTTAAAACCACATTTGCCATCTATTTTTCGTTTCTTCGTAATTATTGCGGTGGTAAAATTTATTATCTCATTTATAGATTTTGGTTGTAAAAAGTATATTTCATAATGTACTGTCTGTAGAATATTATATTTTCTCTTAAGCTTATGTATTCTTACGATTTATAACAGAATCAACAGTTTCTGGATTGTTATTTTAATCTGACTACGATTTTACGTGGTGCGATTAAACTTTTGAGCGTTAGTGTATGTCACAGCCTAGTCGAATTAATGGATTTCTCTTTCGCAACGTTTATTAACTCAGATAAGTCGGAAGGAACTTTGCGGATTTTAACGTGAAATGGATCCGATTTTATGTGCGGTCTGGTGTGTTGTGGAACAACTGTAATTTCCTTTATTTGGCGTGTCTATTCAGTTATATGTATATATTGTATTAGTAGACATGCAAAATTGCCAATCATCAAACCATTAGATTATACGGTACCTGTATTGGGCGATAATGTTGCACATTTCAAAGTTGAATTGTAAAGGTTTTCTTTTATCTACATTTGTTAAATTTGTTGGCTTCATATGCTGGCGATATACTTAACTTTTTATAAAAAAATATCTTCTAGATTTTGCGTAATAACTTTTTTACTGCATATAAATTCGGGATAAAAGACATCCTGCTGTTGAAATATTAGAAGGAATGTGTAATTAAAAATATTTGTTGCTTATATAAGTCGCGAGAAAAGACCCTATTCCGGAGCTATCCTATTGAAATTACTAGGATCTTTCTTGATTACGATCTATGAGATGTAATTCTCGTTTAGTGCAAAACAGATGAGAACAGTGTAGATACAAATCCAATAATTTATAACAGTAGCATTAAATGATAAGAAGTTTACGTTCCATTGCTGCAATCAAATAATAAAATTTTAAAATCTTTACCCTTTTAGGTATGAAATATCGATAATTCTCTACGTTATATATTTTATCTGATTCAAGATGTCTTACGCAGAGTCACAAAATGCTAAACACAATTTATAACCAATATCCTAATTCATATTAGGCAAAGAAAATTATAGTAAAAGTGGTTGCCGCTGATATTTTTTAAGTTAATTGTATAACACTTTTATTTACAATAACAAAATAATAACCAAAATGACAATACCTATTCTTCTTTTTTTTTCATGTGCGGAATATTCTACAATTTTTCGACCCAATATTGGACCACATCCAATGCTTCGGGCTTCCTTTGCCATAAAACGTCAAGGTTAGAGTGTGCGGGACAGTTAAAGCGCTTTAAAAGGTGTTCCATATCTTGTATCATCCCACAGTCGCACTTGTCCTCAGTTGGTTGCGCAAGGTCCCATTTGATTAGGTTGGTTTTTACTGGAGCAACGGCTGTTCTTATACGGTTTAGCATTCTCGAGGTCTTGAAGTTGTTCCGGGCACCACTCGACGGGCTTTCTGACAGAGGATAGCTTGCGGGTGATTCATCCAGGGGGCTGCTGAGAAATCGACGTCTAGATTTTAGCCTTAGAGACTTAGCCTTAGATCCTTGAGAGCCTTGGTGATGCTCGAAGGGGATGACGATTGTTGAATGTCTTCTTAAACTTCTCGCTAAATTCATGTGCCTCCCTGCATGAGTTGGGGCTATGAACCAGGTGCTTGGTAAAGTTTCGTTGAGGCTTACATCGACCTTCAAATTATCGCCTTGTAACTTCAATGTATGGATTCTCTTACTCGTCTAAAAATACTACACATCTTTCCGTCATAAATAAAAGAGACTGAAAACTATGTTTTTGAGCGTCTGAATTTTCATTCACATATGTATATGTATGTGTATATTCCAATCCGCAATATATGAAAATTTGAATCTTGCATTCCATTTTGCAGAAAATGCACTCGTCTATAGGGCTACTTAAAAAATTGTCGATTATTCCAACTTAAACATTCTATCATTCGGTTTCTATCATTTAATTATCACGAGAATTAATTATAGGTACCATTTATTGTTTTGTATTTTTTCTATCTTTGCCAGTAAATAACTCAATTGAGTGAAATGAAGACTTCGAACTAGATTCTAGTTCAAGCTTCAGCGGACAACTCTCGGTAGGAAAAAATGAGAAAATTTGAAGTACGATTCGTTGATGTGTGGCGTGGCTTCCTCGTTTTCTCTTTTTACTTCTTTTACTAATTTGTATAGTATTAATTTTTAAAGCTGTACTTTTCTTACACTTTCATTTTTTATTGTTCTCAAATTTATCTTTTGTGGAATGTGTCAATTTGTCGTATTGCCGGTACGATTCTTCAAATGATTAATTCATCTCTAAGAAGTTTACGCCATTAATGAACGATATTGGGACGTCTGAGGAAGGCTAAATTTATTTTCCATTAACATTTTGGGAATTCGAAACAATATTTGGTTGTGCATCCATTATTTTCCTCTTTAGTTATGACGGTAATTTATTTTTCTTTTAATGTTCCAATATTACTAACCAAATAGTTGAGTGTACATTTTTACCGCTGCTGTTAATTGCATTGAAGTCTTTTAAGTATTGTCGCGTGAAAAAAATTCAATTTTCTGTTTCGTTGGTCATTCTGTCGACTTCTTCAGAAAGTGGAAGAAGCTTCAAAACAAAAATAAAATATTGAACACTATGAAATTTGAAAACAGCTTCAGAATTCGAAAAATAATCTAAAAATCAGTCTTCAAAAACAGTTCAAGAAATCTAAAAAGATACATTTTTTTTGCGTTCAAAATTTTAAATGTTGTTTCAGAATACATATACTAAACCTTTTTCAAAATTTTAGTTATTTACCGTGAATTAATTCAGAGGAGGGCAAATTAATTCGGGAAGAATAATTCTCACTTGTACACTTAATTATTGTAGGTTATTCTAGTTTTTTAGCGTTTTTTCAAAATAGAGAGCTTAAACTTTTGAACCATACTTCAAAGCACAGTGGAACAATTTAGTGAATTACTTCTTGAACTGTGCGTAGAAGAAGGTTAACAACAGTGAAATAAAATGAGCAAAAGAACAATTTGGAATGAATTAAAAATTCCATTTTTAAAAAGGGGAATTAATCAAATTTGATGTTGATTTGTAGTAGGATAATAAGAATACACCAAAAATATTATTGAATTAGTTAAAGAAAATTAGTTTTCAGGGTTAACAAGTAGAAATTACTGTTAGTATTTCCTGAAAACTGCAGTAAAGTTTAGTTTAGCAAACTCATAAACACACTAATTAATTTTGTTACAATACTGTATACTTTATACAATTATATTTTACATTTTTGTAATAAAATGCAGACAATTTTTTTAGAAGAATTTATTTTGTTTAGGTAGGTATTAACCTCTCATCACATCAACATTCCTTATCTTTGTACCTTATCTTTTTATTGTATTCGCATGCTTGAAATAACAAATTTTAGTAAATACATATTTTGGTAGATTTAGTTACATTTCCCAATTTTATTGCTTTAAACCTACAAATATTTTCACGTTTAGATTAAAATAATTTTTGAAATAATACATGTTTCCCTTACTTGTTGTGACTGTTCTCTTTTGTATATCAATTACGCCAAATAAACTTTCTATTGCTGCAGGCAAAGTGGAACCAGGTCCCCATACTTCATCCTTCAACATGGGATACCTCGTTTCCCCGTATGGCTACACAAACGGAGCGGCTGGACCCATACCTGTCTCGATGGTAAGTATTGCTATTTGCATTTATACTATATGCATTCTTATTGTAAAATTCATTCGACCTTCTAACGATAAATAACAGTATCCAACGCCTACTACAATGTGGGGATATCTTGCGGTTGTACAATACAATAATACGCTACTGAGCGTTTGTTCGTTTTCTAGCTACAGTTTTCGCTTAGAAGCGCACCAAGTGTACAATCCCTCGGCAAGATTGTGGCACGGCTTATTAGCGAATGCTTCCGGTGACAGTCACTTATCCTGTCTCTTCCGACCACTCGGCCGTCTTAGTTAGTCGCAAGTAGACTACTTCTGGCATCGACCCCGCATCCATTTCCCCCATTCGCTCTTCGCAACTTTCGTTGGTTTGCGACGCATGTATAATGTATTGCAACGCGATGGAAGATTGGCGAAGCGAGACTTATGATTCTTATTATGTTTGATATCTAACGATTCGCAAAATTGTACAGCTATGGATAAACCGTGACGCTAATTAAAATGCGGCAAAGAATGCAAGTGGGCTATGCTTTTTTATTCAAATAATGTTCTCATTGAAAATATGTATAACTTTATTGCATGTAATTGATAAAATAGTCACGCCTATTCATTTGCATTTCCTACATACAAACTTGTTTAGATCTACATATATTAATTTTTATGCACTGAAAAAGGGCATTTAGTTTTTGCCATTACCGTGTTGAGCTCATGCATATTGCAATGCTTATTGTTAGTTGCTCCATTTTGTACACCTGCTGTTCGGAGATTCAATCCCTGTCCGAAATACGTATTTAAGTGCTGTAACACGTCGGGGTGTTATTATTATGGAATATTTGACAACCTGTTTTCCACTTCAACGAGTGGCACGTCTTTCGTTTTCGGCTTGCGTACTATATTTACATATTTAAGACGTGGATTTTAATCGAATGCATGAAGATTGGAGCGTCTCAAGTTAATTTGGGTTATGCAGTACTAAAGGAAAAATGAAGTTGAGCAACATTAGCCACGGATATATCCACGTAAAATGGATATTTTATTATTTCTGCAAATTAACCTTTAATTGGCAAGCGTTGCAGAACAAAAATGGGAATATATTTGTTATAATTTTAATACGAATTACTGTTTAATCTGGTTTGAATACACAAAAATTAAGCGAAACCAAATGTAACTTCCGGTAAAATGTAAGTTACGATTAATAAACATTGGATAGAATTTCAACGTAAAGTAAAACCATTTAGACTCATTTTGGACTTCTTATATCGTAAAAGTTTTAAAAGCTTATAAAATTAAACAAGACCTTGATATCTGTATGTTAAATCCAGTACAATGCTCTCTGTTTATTGAGAGTTGTATGTTATACCCTGCACCGCAGACGCGTATCAATAAATTAGCCTAAATTATTATAATTATTTAAGAAAAATGAATTAGTTTTATATCGAACTCTACCCCATATGGTCGTCGCAGAAGTTAAACAATTCGAATACAATGCATTTAAGGATTTTATTCTCAAAAAGAAAAACTGTTGCAAACCGCTGTTGATAACCGATAAAATATGATAGCAAAACATATAGCAATATTTTCTTGTTGCATTATTACAATGTCCAGTGCATGTCGTAAGTTAAAAGCAATTTAATTGCCATCATCTTTATCCACTGGTGGCTGAATATTTTTTCGTGTAATGAATTGGTTTTGCAAATAATTAATCCTAACAGATCCAAAATTTTCGATAAATAATTTTCAAAAGTTCAAGTACTTGTCAGTTGAGACTTTGGCTAAGTCGATTATTATAATATAGTAGTTACGGCAATTTTTATGGAATCTTGCAAGTAAAAGGGTCTCTAACAGGTCCAGCAAAACATCTGCAAGCCATTTAGTCACTGAAGACAAAACCTAAACCAATATTTTGGATTTGGAATACTCTTCATCACATAGCAAAGCGCATTATTATTTTTGTTATTGAAAAGCTTCTGAATTAATCTAATAATTCTATAGTTTTGGGAGCTTATAACATTTCTATCGTTCTTCGTTTTCTCTTCCTCTCTCTAGGTGTAACATCCTTACTGCTTGACCACTTGCGTGTCGTTCTGCCGACCTCCATTACAGCGATATATTCTTTGGTTCTGTTAATGACTTGTAGTTTTATTTACTTATTCATTCTTTTTTTTTCTTTTTTATTGTTAGTTGTATGTATACATATGTATATATATTTTTGTCCTATTACTGGTGTTAAACTGTTGGACAATAAACCATTATTATTATTATTATTATTATTTTTATTTTTATTATTATTATTATTATCTTTGGTAAAAGTCTTAGTCTTTTGTTTCCTTACATATCTTTACATCTTTACATTAAGTAGTATACTTCGAACAATACTATTAATGCTTGATTAATTTTTCTAGAAGTTATTCCTACAATATTCTTGATGGATTTTAGTATAACATCTTAAATAACTTTACCTCGACCACAGACTTTATTCCAACCATACAAATTCTTTTCATATAGATTTTGTTGCATGTGTTAGGTGACGTGTAGAACATGTCGTCGGAATTTTATAATTATTAGGTTGGGATATATCCATATTGCCGCTGCTATGATGCGAGATATGAGATAGACCCTGCAGATGGTTGTAGGTCGGAGGTACAAGTTCAATAACCGAACGAAACAGAACGCATATCGTTCAATTAATTTACTCTCTTGCTATGCGTATACGAATACGTGCATGTTTCTGTGTATTTATGGTGATGTATCTGTTCGTCTGGGCTGTCGTCTTCGCCTATACATGATGCACGATAGTGAACGAGCGCTGGTCTGGTAGATTTCGTTTTATACGCATTCGAATCATATCCGATCGTTTAGCGCTAATTTCGATGAGGATGACAACAGCGCGCACGTTACAAAGCGGACAGAACGAGTTTCTTACAAATTATACGTCTGACGTCCTGCAGGATGATGTTTTCACACCTTTGCTTTTTATGTATAAGTATAATCATTTTACACGTGTGGACATGCAAGTTAAGCGAGAAAACGTTTATGTGATATTAGTACTCAAGCATGTAATTATTTATGCATGGGTGTGCTATAGAGAAGTGAATGTATGTAATTTCTACGTTTAGCTGGTTTTAAGAATGGCGAGTGGTTGGTTTAGGTATTGCTTTTACCTGCCAACGTTTGGAACTATTCGAGGTATTAGTTATGAAAACAGATATTGATTCTGTAAATATATTAATTAGTTGTTAAGAAGTTATTAGAATTTAAACTGTGTACTTTTACACGTGCAAGTCTAAGGCATATTTGCAAGAAAACGAATAAATTCTATTACTTAAGCGCGTATAAAGTCTACTTATTTGTAGTTTGTTGTAAGTTTGTATTATTTACATGTATATGTATATGTATAATCGCATAAATTTATCTGTGTGCATGTCATACAAATATACGTAAGAGCAAGTTCGTGGTATTTGTTATCATTTTATAGTAAAAGGCTAATACGTTGTATAAAATCACAAACTATGCGTTATTGTGCCTTGTATGTATGTATGTAGAAAATTTCGAGAAATTGGTCCTTAAATTCATAATTTTTCAACAGATTTTTCGTGAGTAGTAGCAGTAACACAATTTAACAATTTAAATAGCATTATGTAACTACATAATTATATTTCTATTTTGTATTTTAATCGATTTCTTTCACGTGTGTTTTCAGTATTCTTGAATAGATAATTTATAGTAAATAGATCAAAAATAGAATTCAAAATTTGCTAGTTGAGTAAATATATCACTTCTTTGAAATAAATTCCTCTAAAAGAGAAATACGAACATGTTTACCTTGTGTTTAGATGGGATAATTTTGTGTTTGATCTGATTTGCTGTTATCGATAATGGAAAAGTACTTTGAATATATGTACCTACGTTTTATTTTGATTGATTGTGAGTATTGAAATGTAAGGAATAAAGCTATATTATGTTAATATCGGAAAGTTTAAGGGCAATTTCCCAATTCGTTTTGTGCTTTACATACATCTCTAGTTCATTTGCTTTATTTCTAAGCAAAAATCGATATAGTGTGTTGTCAAGTTTCGAAAAAGGGTTAAATGCTTGCTTAAATTTGAAGTGTGCACTGGCTATAGCGAAAGTGCGTCATCATTCCGTGATAATTCCATTCTAATTCGTTTAAATTCGATTTAATGCGCGTTTAGTTTTCTTGTTACTCTGTATGTATTTAGTAGCACTATTGGCAATTTTTGGTGATTATTCCTATATCTTTTACAGATATTAAAATGTTTAAATTAACTGTTAGCCTCAAACCACACGATAAACTAATAAAAAGCAAAATCGTATGCGAATAACACAAGAAGTATTTGTGTGTGTGTGACTTATACACAAAGTTTAATCTCGTGCTACTTGATTTTATTTTACTGTAAAATAACAATCGAAATTCCTACGTGAATTTAATTATGTTTCCGCAACGTATGTGAGTTGTACGTACGCCTAAGATCTGGGTGTTTATTATCATAATTATGCCGTCATTTGGATCGACATTATTATGGTATGAAACTTTTATTGGTGACATTAAAAGTGAATATTTTTAACAGCTCAGCGCCGCGGTGATGCCATTAAAGAGGTATATTTTATTAGAGAAGCTCGGCGATCTACGTAAAACGACTTGTTTCAAAGGAGAGGTGTTCCTTTGTTTAAAGGCTGGCTCGATTGAAGTCACGCAATATTATTTGTGTTAATTTTTAATTACTATTATATTATACGTGCAAATTACGCTGTAAAGCACAGTTTCTTTTCGTTTTTTGAGGCATTTAACACGTTATTTAGGCGTCCGTATGGGCGTATAAAATTTGTTTTAATGAAGTTTTCTTCTTTTTGATAACGAACTTTTACATAAGCGAAACGAAAATTTTGTGTTTTTTGTATACAACGTAATGTTTTCTTTGACTTAATATCTGAATTAATTTAATAGTTCCTTAAATATATCTGTTTGATATTTTGTACTGTATCATTTTAAGGAAGGTTTTCTTGAATTTCGTTGCTGCCATTACAGAATGTTTAATCGTACAGTTTCTTAATGACTAGTGCAGTGTTTTATTGCTTGGCATAATTTACAGTGTAATAATATTACAGTAAGTATACTAAAGAAAATGAAAATGTTAAATCAACAATTTAATAAAATAGTTAAATATGAACTTAATAAAGTACATTATAGTCCTTCATTGTAAATACAATTAAGTTGACTCAATTATTTTTCAGAATACAGCACAAAGAGTTATAGTAGAGTTAGCTAGTTTAAAGATGTATTAACCTAACCGTGCTGTATTTGTATTGATCGTACTAAGTTCTTCTTCTCTATAGATTAGTCTAACCGTTACAACGCATTGCTAAGTGACCACAAGGTTTAGTTCTTTGAGTACCCGTTATAAATATATCACGTTGTAGCCACTAAAACTCCAGCATATGAGACGAAATTTTTCTTTGTTTTTTTTCCGGTAATTTTTATTTTTTTGATATACTCCTTCTGTTTAAATTTTTTCTAGTCTAATGTTTTCAAATAAAAAAGACGATTACGATATAAAAATATTACACTTCATGGCTTCTTCATTCGTCATTTCCTCGTAGAAATACGGTCCAATTATAAACTCAGTTGCAAAACCGTGCTAACCACAGTGTGACTTTTGTTGAATATATACTTCGTTTTTTATTATGACATTTTTCTAATGACATTTTTCTAATGACAACTTATCAACCACAACACTCTATTTCAAAATTATTAATATTACAAAACATCCCGGTCGCCTTAAAACATTGTTTTTACTGGTAATAAACACACTTTTCTGACTGATCTTTTGAATGTACCCTTTGCGCACTTAACGGTAACAACACGGACCACACTATCAGATCCTGGATGCACTTCGATGACTCGTCCAGTCGGCCAATGTAAAGGCGGTTGATTTTCTTCTAGTAGAAGTACCAAGTCTCCAACTTCAATGTTTCTTGAGTTGTCTTGCCATTTCGATCGTACTTGCAGATTATGAAGATATTCTCTTCTCCAGCGTTTCCAAAATTGTTGTTTTAGATTTTGAATATGTTGCCAGCGTGACAAGTGATTGATAGGTCTACTTTTATAAAAATTGGTAGGAGTTTCTAACAAGGACTCACCAATTAAAAAAT
The DNA here is from genome assembly GCA_004785975.1 of Popillia japonica. NCBI lineage: Eukaryota > Metazoa > Arthropoda > Insecta > Coleoptera > Scarabaeidae > Popillia > Popillia japonica. The sequence continues at coordinate 41,735 of SMLS01072695.1, forward strand.
GAGATGGAGTTAATGGATTTAAATCATTTGGATCAGATGATAGGGGAGTCAAAGGTCTAGAATTCATAATGGCTTCTATTTCAGTTAACAGTGTATAGCTTTCTTCAAATGTTAGCGTTAAATTTCTGGTGATTTTCAAAAAATGTCTCTTCATTGATTTTATTGATGCTTCCCATAGACCACCGAAATGTGGTGACCTCGGCGGTGTAAAGCACCATTCGATTTTTTGACGTGCCATAGATTCGAAAATCTCTGCATTGAGTGCGTAGGAATTCATAAAAAGCGTTCAAATAAGCTTTGCCTCTAGTAGGCCATTCCTTTAAAAACGTATGATTATTATTAATAATTTAAATTTGCATTAGTTGTCAATTTGACAGATGCATAGTTTACAAAAATTGATTTAACATGGTTTTTACTATACAACACAAATCGTTCGTGCTAGAATCTTATTTTCGAAACGGACGTAAGATTGACGGACAATGGCAGTATTCTCTTCAAGATTGTGTAGAAGAATTTAGAAATGAGTTTCCTAACTTCATCTTTGATTATGACAGTTTTCGGCACACAGTGACAAATTCCGTTATGGTTTTTAGAGAAACAGGGAGTGTTAAACAAAAAGAAGGCGCAGGTCGGGCGAAAAAGCGTACAGAAGAGCTAGTTAATAATGTAAGAGAAATTATAAACAATGCACCAAGAACTTCCTTACGAGCATTATCACAACAAGTGAGTGTATTAATTGGCACATGCCATACAATTTTGAAAAAGGACTTACATTTATTTCCATATCACATGACCTGTTATCAAGAAATCAAGGAAATCGATTATCCCAGAACAATAACGTATAGTTAGTGGTTCTTAAATAATTTTGATAATGACCTTCTTGACAAAACATTTTTTTCTGATGAGTCATGGTTTTATCTGAATGGATATGTTAACTCACAAAATATGAGCATGTGGACTAATGAGAAATCACACATTTTTTTTGTTGAAGCCGCACTTCATCCGCAGAAAATTCGTGTATGTATTAGTCGAAGGAGAATTCTTGGCCCTATTTGTTTTTAACGGAACCTTAACAGGAGAAAAGTATCGACAAGAAATTATTATGCCATTTATCGAACAGCTTGACGATGAAGAAATAACACAGTGTTACTTTCAACAAGACGGAGCTAGAGCACACACAGCAGGTGAAACAATTAATATGCTGCAGCAATTTTTTCAAAATCGGTTGATAAATTTAAACACTGAACATGAATTTCCACCAAGATCTTGTGACATTACCCTATGTGATTTCTTTTTATGGCCATTCTTAAAGAACTCAATTTATTGAGTACAGATACCTGATCTTGCAAACCTTCAAATCAGAATTGCTGAAAGAATTAATGGAATTGACAATGCGATACTACAAAACGTTTTTTCCTCGATTAGAAGAAGATGTGAGAAATGTTTCGAACAAGGTGGTGGACACTTTGAACAATTTTTATAAAATTTTGCTTGTTTGTTGGATATAAACATATTTCATTCACTTAAAAATGTTCGTTTTATTATTTTGACATTTGTCATTTCATACAAATATCTCATCTCATAACCAACAAAATTCCTATTAAAATTTAAGTAACAAGCTAAGACATAATCATAATTTCCAAGGGCTACTTTGAGGTAAAATTTATTTGAATTCTTTGTATAAAACCGCAACTAGTAGTACTACACGATGACAGAATAAAAAGTCTAAAATGCAAAACAAGCAGATCTTTACACAATAAATTACAAAATGTCAAAGAGTCATCTTTTATAAAATAAATTGACGTCAATAATTTTTTTGTCTTAAAATATGCGATAAATACATCGTACTAAACCGGTATATCGCGAGATATTTTCCCGTGTCTTCATTCAATTCAAGCACACAAAAAAACAACCCTCATATTGTCGTGCACAGCTGTCTTATAATCATCCTTTCGGATAGCACAATCGCAACGTCGCTTGTCGTGTCGGAATCATTTTCTTCCCCCTTAAATCATATTTTATCGCGCCCGTATTCCCCTAACAACAACAACAATATCGATTGTTGCCGTCGAAATTGCGGCCCCATTCGTAACGAAAATACCGGAAAATAACAAAGAGGGAGAAAATCGGTTTCCGTTGGGCACACAAACGAGCACAACAACATTCGATGTATAGGTAGAGAGGCATCAGATCGGTGGCAGTGATATATTGATCGCACAATTGCGTCGTCAGTAGGTCACGTCCAGTCGTGTAAAGGTACATTGATGTGTTATCCCGGTGTGGCTACGTTGCACGCCTTTTTGGGTGTATAATTATCGGATGGTTTGTTTCCTTTCTGAGTTTGATCGTCCAATACGCAACCCAACATAATGCTATGTTTTTTTTTTAATTTAATAGTTTTAGATGTCATAAAAAATTATGCTTTCAAAATGCCCAAATTAATCTGGTGATCGTGTAAACCAGTTATAATCTATAAGAGTGTCAAGGATACATTGCCGCCGACGAGATATGGATACAATTTTTCGTAATATGCTAATAAGTTTGTAATTAGATTCGTTATTATAGCGTTGATTAAGTGCCCGTTCATTACGAGCAAGCAGCCGAACACCGTGTTCTTTCATTAATTTCCATTATGTTGATCTACTCGTTTAAACATATAGTGCATATACAGAACGCAAAAAGTGCAAAAACCTGCGTAAATGTTGTTTTGCGACCGTCTTCTGCTTGCGTTGCTTATTTCGTGATATCGCTAATCTTGCACTGTTTTGAGTCTAAAAACAGGTTAACCTTGTACAAGTTCTTTCTATAATTATCAAAAGTTTAAATTTGTATTTTTAATAACAGACTGAATCGAATCGGAATTGGAATGGCTACATTGTTTATAATTTTTTAATCTTATTTTTCTAATATTTTTTTCCACTTGTAGGTCAATTAAAATACTATAATTGGCTTAAAGATCAAATTTATTCCAGAACCTTTACACTTTATTAGGTTTTCGTTACTACTTCTTCTGTGGAATAAAATTGACATTTAAATTGTGTCAATTAATAAACAATCTAACCATGCCTATCAACAAAATTATCTATAGACAAAAAATTCTGTGATATATAGGATTATGTTTACAATAACGTGGACAATTAAAGATATCTTTGACATGTAATTTTCTAATCATAAGAATAATGATCCTTATATCAATGTATTTTTGTCAAGCTCTAACAATTCTGTACGAGGACTAGGGAAAGTCATGGCAAAAAAATCTAGTCAAGAGCTTAATTTGATAAAATTTACGCATCATTAGGTGATTAAATTATTACAAATAATTATTAAATTTTCAATATTTGTTCTAAAATTGACGGCGTTATTCTATTTTTTAATGTAATCATTTCATATATTAATCTCTTTTTATAACTATTTTCGTTTTTTTTAATCTTAACATTTTAAAAATCAAAGTTATGTCGTAATTCTTTAGACAAAGCAGTTTCCGCGGTTATGTTATGCGTTACAGTTTATTGATGATTATAGGGTCGTTTTTTTAAAGTATTGTCTAGTTTGACCTATGTAACATTTATCACAGTCTTTGCATTCTAATTTATATACGACATTACTTTGATTATCGTTTTTAATCTTAATTTTGAAATTTGTAAATAACTGTCTGTTATTGCTTGGTGTAAATGTAATGTTTATATCTGATCTTTAAAATTCGTGTTTAATTTTGTCACTTAAGTCGTTGATCTATGTAATTGTGTTATACAGGGTGTCCAGAAACTCTCCTGACAAACGAAGACCGGATATTCCTCAGATAATTTTAAGACAATTTAACCCAATTCACCCTAGTCCTAAGGGAGCTAGAGCTCTTTGAAGATGGCGCCTTGCAATTAGTTTTTTTAAAATATCTCCAGAACGCTTCTATTTAGAAAAACAAAAACTGGTATGCTTATTTATCCTCCAGAGATGAATCGATTCTATCAATTGCGAATTTCTAGTACCGGTCATGGGCGTCCGTTTTGGATAGGTTAACGGTATTTTAACGCATAACTTTTTTGTCTTCAACTTTTAAGCATTTGTGACACTAGATTATTAAATTTTCAGGTATTCTAGTACTAAAAGGTACTCTTACTTCAAGTCGGTAGGATACACCGTTTTCTAGAAAAATCGATTTGAAAATTTTTCGTTTTTTCATTAAAATTCAATTTACATATTATGTACATACCTACTTATTTTTAGGGACGAAGTTGGCTAGGACTATGAAGGCATGGATGAAAATTAATTTAATAAATCTTCTTTTGTTTCAATAAATGCAGCACGCAATTCGTAAAAAAAATTGGGAAAAGAAGCAAAAAACAATTTGAAACAAAATTTTAGCTGAAGGTTTTTAAAATCAAAGTATTTATTACAATGGAACGAAACTAACAAAAAAAAGAACAAGTATGTAATGTATGTAATTTCAAAGGTGGATAGTTACAAAAGATGCTCGATGTGATGACCATTAGTCTCTATTAGTGCTGCAGATATCCGGCAAAATTAAGATCCGGATATCCGGATCCAAAACTATCCGGATATCCGAATCCTTGGATCCGGATTCGCTATCCAAACCTCAGATCCGGATCCACTATCCGAAACTTCGGATCCGGATCCGCTAGCAGAAACCTCGGATCCGGATCCGCTATCAGAAACTTTGAATCCGGATCCGCTATCCTAAACCTGGATTGAACAGAAAGGCCCCCAGTGCAAACTTTTTTATTGTTTGGAATTAACCGATTTGTGCTTTAAAATTATTACTTCATGTTTCTTATTTATTTAGTAAAACCTTATATTTGTGTTTCTCTTCAGACCAAATACCTTTTGTTACCGATTTTTTATTTTATTTATTTATTTAACATACCAATAAAGTAGTTATGTTCTTCTTAAAACGTTGTACATACAACATACAATATCTATTAGCTACTTATAGTAGGTATTAATTACTAATATTGATTTGTTTTATTATTTTACAAAGCAAAATGTTGGAACTCAAGACATTTTTTCTTTACTATTTTTTTAATGTTAGCAAGAACTCGCGAAAAAAATAATCTTATTGATACAAACCTCATACAGAATCAAATTTGATGATTTTCAATAGTAGATTCGGATGTGAAGTTTCGGATAGCAGATCCGGATCCGAGGTTTCGGATAGGGGATCCGGATAGTGGGTCCGGATAGCACTCAGATCCGGATATCCGGATAGTAAATTATCCGGATCCAAAATTATCCGTATCCGGATAGCAGCTCTAGTCTCTATGCATAAATTTACCCTTTTGCTTAGAGAACGCCGAATTCTTACAAAAATTCCAAAGTTATTTATAAATTCGTTGCAAGCATCTTGTATCCTCAGCCAGAGTAGTGCGCGATTTTGTATCGAAACGGAATAAACAAATGCTTTTATGTATCCCCAAACACAATAATCGCAAGGATTCAAATCCGACGACCTGGCTGGCCAAGCAACTGGACCGCCTCTTCCAATCCAATGGTCTTCGTAGTTATTATCTAGAAAGTCTCGTACATTCCTGCTAAAGTGGGCCGGACAGCCGTCCTGTAGAAACCATAAGTTTTGCCGAATATTTAAACGCACCTCATCTAACAAATTAGGTAAAATATTTTGCAGGAAATGTAAGTAGTCAACACCATTTAAACGAGCAGGTAATTCCACAGGTCCAAGTAGATAATCGTCAACTACTCCAATCCAGACGTTTATGCTAAACCTATGCCGATGCTTAAATTCTTGAACAACGTGGGGATTGTCACCAACGTACGCCTAATGGTGTGCATTATGTACATTAAAAATTCCATTTTTTGAGAATGAAGCTTCGTCACCAAACAAAATGTACCTGAAAAAATCTTCATCTTGATTTTTCTGCTTTTGTAACAATCTAGCGAATTCTACACGAGCAGGAAAATCTCCTTCTAGCAGTGCTTGCACCTTTGTAAAATGAAAAGCATATCAATTTTCTTTGTGTAAGATATTTCCTACGGAAGATTTTGAAATTGTGGGGTACATGACAGATAGTCTTCGAAGGCTAATTTCTGGATTCTCTTCCATTAAAATAATATCTTCATGTTCTGTTGTTACATCATTATGTCTTCCTGTTTCATTTTTTTTGGGACCACTGAACCTGTTTCTCTTAATCGTTGATGAAGAGCTGTAAATGTTGAGTGAGTTGGGTTAAATTGTCTTAAAATTATCTGAGGAATCTCCGGTCTTCGTTTGTCAGAAGAGTTTCTGGACACCTTGTATATTGTACTATGTATGTAGTTTGTTTTGTGCCTTTGCCATTTTATGTATTCGTTTTTTTTTTATTAATTTTTCGTAAAATTCTTTTGGATAACTATTTTTGTCTAAAATTGATCTAACTTTCTCTTTCCTAAAATCAAGATGTGCTAATTTAATAGCCTGGTCAACTAAACTATTAATTACGCTTTTTTTTACCGAAGTGTTTGAAAAGTATGTATGTTGTAATGTACAAACCAATTTGTTTTTATGTATCATGTATTATTTTAACATTAAAAATTATTATAGAATTTTGATTTTCCTTTTCAATCGTAAATTTTAATCTACCATGATAGGAATTAAAAATGTGTACATATGTTCAATTTTAGCTATCGCTATGCAACATATGCAATCATCTACATACCGCTTATAAAATTCAACATAGCAATTTAGTTTATTTAATAAATCATGCTCAAGATCCTCCATTACTAAATTTGCTATTACAGCAGATAATGGAGTACCCATTGCAGTTCCAAAAATTTGTTTGTATATTTTATCGTTGTATTGAAAATAGGTAGTATTTAAGCAAAGTTTTGCAGCCAACGTGAACTCATTTTTTGGTAAATTTGTATAATCTTTTATTGAATCCCATTTTTTTATCTATAATAGATAAAGCTAAATCTGAAGGTATATTAGTGAATAATGATACCACATCTAAACTTATTAATTCGTAATTATGTGGTACCATTTTTTTTTATTCGCGAATTTAACAAATTCCAACTTGACCTACAAGTGGAAAAAAAATATCAAAAAAATAAGATAAGTACATACATAAAAGGTCGTAAAAATACATATAATCATTTTTGAATGGAATATTTTGTAATTTGATTTATTAGAGTGTGTAGTGTGTAAAGGAAGTTATTTAGTTCTTGCATATTTTGGATCAAATCAGGAATTGGTTTTGCAGAATATTTTTCCGGAGGGAAGCTTGTCCTTCCTCTCTCCCCAGTTCGAAATTCTATTTTTTATATGCTGTTTCAGTTTGTTCTGGGCAGTGGCGGCGTATCATACGTTGTAACGTGGAGCGGATTTCTATTGAGCATCCCCAAAATAAAACGGCAAATACTAAACGTCCTTACTTTATTTTGCTAAAATATTCAATCATATTATCAAAATTTACTTTCCTGTTCTTTTCAATGGACAATATGGAAAGTTTGGTAAGTCTCGCTTGTCTTATTGTGGATCTTAAATAACGTTTAATCGACTTTAATTTTGGGAAGGTTCTCTCACAGAAGCTCCAAGGTTGTCCACTGGACTGCTTCATGGCAAGAAATGCTGGCAACTTCCAAATGGCGCCTCAGTCGTAAAATTTCTTCTGCAGTAAATTCATCATAGATTTTCGTAAGATCTGAACTATACCACGAAGTTCTTCTTCTGTTGACGTAGGCAGAATTTTAGGCTGAACAACGCCAAATGTTATGAGAATGTCATCCATGTAACGATGGTCTAGTTCTCCGTAAAATCTATCAAGACATTGGGCCATTACTCCTGGCGTACGCTTTCGGAATTTCCTCCTTCCAGTTCTTTCAATCGAAATATCCACGTCCTTACATTCATTTCCGTATGAATTAGCTCTTTCCACTATTAGGGTACGTTGACTTTGAAGAAACATTTTTAGAGCTTTGAGTTTTATGACACTTTTCCAGCGATAGGCCAAACCTTTGTAAATATTGTTTGCGTCTGGTTAACTTCTTCTAGGGCTTCACACCAAAAAGAAAGATAGCATAAAAAACTGAAGTCACACAAAACTGGTAAGAGTATGGCTTCTCTTGTAACAACGTTTTCTCTGCTGCTGCTTGCTGCTGGGATCACTGATGATGTCTGTAGTAGTCTTTTGACCGATACGCCTACATTTTTTCATTAGTATTTCCCATCGATGTGTGGATGACGAAACGAACGCGTAAACTCTTTCTATTGTCTCGAAAAGAGTTACACTTGAAGTATCGTCCCCGAAAGAGTGCGCTCCACATGGATTTAGGGAATGATAGGCATAAACAACGCTTTAGGATTGTTCTTTAATTTTTGCTTGAACACCGCTATTAACTCCTGCTATAGCTGCAGCATTACCATATTCGTCAGCCCGACATAGATGTATGTATATCGAAAAATATTTTGATGGGATATTTTCTTATGCAGGAGTTCAATGAGGACAATTGCTTCAGAGAGGTAGAATTCGTATTGGATGAATTCTTGTACCTCTCAATTGAAAAACGTTAAACTTCTCTTAGAGAAGAATTAGAAAAAAAATTATCCGAGAATCATTTCATAAATTAGATCCATTCTATGCCAACTCATGTAAACATATCAGTAGTAAATTATTTTAAGTTCGTAATAATATTGGTCCAAAATTATGCAAAACTATACCGCAACTCGTTGCAAAACTAGGCGAATGTTAAAATTGTGACATTGAACTTGAACAACGCATGCAATACATTCTCCCGTTGAAATAAAACGTTACTTATCGGCGATATACAGGGTGCGTATAAAGTATTGCACCAAATGGGATTCTGTAGAAACGGTTTGACGGATTTGAGATTTGGTAAGATTAAATCATAGATAAATAGCCACGTTTTGATGTGTGTTTCATTTGTTTTAAGAGTCTACACCATTTCCAGTTGTATTTCAGAAACGGTCAAGTGTATTTCAGAATTAGGAAAATATATTTCAAATTTATCAATTTAGTTTCAGAATGTATCATTTGTAATTCAGATTTGTTAATTTAATTTCAGAATTCATCTTTTTAATTTAAGAAAATGCTAATTGTAAATCAGAAGATGTCAAATGTAATTCAGCAAATTATGTTTTTATTCGATTTCATTACAGTTGCCTATTTTGTGAGCCATTATACTGTGTGTATCCTCGGCAACCAAGTGATGTTTTGATAATCAGTTGATAATTCCACATAATTCACACTCAGACTTCAAACAGATTTGTCAAAAATAATTATAAGCGAATATTATTTTACATACTATATAGTAATGGAATTGAAAAATAATTGCGCTATTTGCCGATTGTCTATGACAAGAAATGATGTAAAACGGCTCTACCATACAAACATGCAAAATGCTTTGAATTATCAGAAGCAATTATCGAACGTGTGGCTACTTATCCTAGATGTAGAACAAATGTATTAAATCTGGAGGATATACCTACTCAAAAAAAGTCTACCGAAGGTACAATAATCAGGATCGTGAAAGAGTTGTGGCTTCGGCAAAAAAAGAGAGGACTGGACTGCATTGCCTATATATATATACAATCTTATCATGGCTAGAAGAAAATTGAACTTTAACGTTAAGGCAGATAAAAACTAAAGTATTACAAGAATTTCATAAAGATATCTGCACGTCAACCATAGGTAATTACTTGGAAGGTAGAATGTATAGCTTTAAAAATGCGTTAGAAAACAAACAAAAGCGTGCCGCCTATGTAACTGCTTTAAATAACTTAATTCAAACAGGAAAACAAAAATAGTATGGATTGACGAAACAAATTTTAATTTGTTCTGTCGGAGAAGTAAAGGTCATTCCACAAAAGGTGCAAGAGCTGTGCAAGTTCTTCCAGCTGCAAGATGACCAAATATATATTTAATAGGAGCAGTTTCTGCAGCCGGAGTAATATCTATGGAAAGAGGACGCGGTTCGTTTACATCCGAGTCCGCAAATTGCTGGATGACAACAGTTTTTCGCTATTGGGAAGAAATGGGTAACCAAATTAGAGACTTGGTAATTGTTTGTGGCAATGCGCATTGTCATTCTACATTGGAGAATGTGTTTAATATAACGGATGCTTTTTTGTTGAGACTAGGTACTTACTCTCCAATGTTAAATCCTATTGAAATAATTTGGTCCAAAATTAAATCACATGTAAAAACAAATTTAACAATACCAAATGTTAATGCACCGAGGGTGGGCGAACAGAGACTGGTCTGGGCTTAGGATGCACACAGTACAATAGCTCACAAAATAGGCATCTGTGGTGCAATCGAATATAAACATAATTTTCTGAACTCCATTTGACACGTTCCGATTTATAATTAACACTTTCTGAAAGTAAACTGGCGAATTCTGAAATTAAATTCAATAATCTGAATTATAAATGATACATTCTGAAATTGAATTCATAAGTCTGAATTACTAATGATGCATTCTGAAAATAAATTAACAAATCTGAATTACAAATGATATGTTCTGAAATAAAATTAACATAACTGAATTACAAGTGATATGTTCTGAATGACTGTTGGAAAAGGTGTAGTATTTGTCTGAGACAGCCACCTTGAATTTTTTTAAATGGCAACCAATGTTGAATTTAGTGCCATTTGGCAGGTAATTTATTTACAAACACATTATGGCATATCATAAGCTTATTTGTTCCAAAATATCAAAATAAAATAAATAAAACAAATACAAATAGTGAAGAAACTGCTAGAAGGGAATATATGAAATACTTGAAACTCGAGTTACTTAATTAAAGAATATTATAACAGGTGCTCAAATTATTGTCCATCTACTTCTTGACAGTATCTAAGTCTATCAATAAAAGCTCCCTGTGCATTCTGGATTTGGTGTAATCTGTTTGATTTTTGGTAAAATTTGGTTTTGTAGTAGTTCTAAGTACCTGACAGATATTAACGTACCGCGTATTCAAAAATGGTCCAACGACATTTCCGTCCAATATTCCACACTAAACATGAAGTTTTTCTGGATATTACGTCTGGGATTCTAAGTTAACATGCGAATTATTAGAGTGCCAGTATCTACAGTTTTGTCTACTTAACATAAACGTAGCTTCGTCTGAAAAAACAGTGTTTCTCACAAAAATCTTCTTCTAGGAGTTCATGAAGTAGATGTAGTTTGTACGGATGATATTTGGCTTGCTTTAATATTTCTCTAATTGATCCTGCAGACAGATCATGATCTGCTGCAAGTTGCCTGATCGATGTTTGTGATGTTTCACTAACATCCAGCAAAAGTTGTAATGGAACATACATAATCAGTTGTAGCTGTTTTTGATCTTCCAAGAGTAAGACGATTTTTTGCATTACTGGAGATTTACTGATTGGAGCTCTGTTTGGATGACTTTCGTTAAATAATGACAAGCTTCAGAATGGGTCCTTCTACGATCACCGAATCAGTGCGTTCAATCTCGGGCAAATTGATTTCTCTTAACACTCTTGATTTATAAAGGAAAAGTATTACCAACGTATAAATCTTTCCATAGAAACCAAGAAGGTAATTCGATTTTTCTATGTATGTATTTGCTTTATTTTTTGATTTTATTTGTTATTTTTGGAATAAATAAGCTTATAATATACCGTATGGTGTTTCTAAATAAATGATCTGTCAAATGATACTAAATTTAACATTCTTATATTGCAATAAAAAAAAATAAAGATGGCTGCCTCAAGCAAACACCAGTCTCTTAAAACAAATGAACCATACGTCAAAACATGAAAATTTATCTATGACCTAATCCCGCCAAATCTCAAATCCAAATGTCAAACTGTTTCTACATAACGCCATTTAGTGCAATACTTTATACACTCCTCGTGATTATTAGAGACAACATATCACCAATAACATTACTGTCAATGACTTGCAAAGTTGTGGGTTAATTTTGTGACCTCGAATCTAAAGTATCTGCCAGTTTATAAGTGGTGAGTTCATTGCATCTTCGTAGAAACCCATATACACCATCTTTGTCCCAAATGCCAGTTATTTTTGATTTTAAACAATTTATAAGACGAATTTGCAACTTTTAATTCCTTACATGCACTTGCTGGCTCGAATATTTTGATTGAAAAATTGTGTTTGATAGCAGTCCATTCCATTTTTATAAAATTTGCACTTAAGTCAACTTTAATGTTGACCGTTGCAAAATTTGCCATTGGCCATCATATTCATTTTCAGATTTTAAATTTTGGGACTTTGGGTTTGTTTCTCGTAATACAATTTTTTTTATCTTGCGGAGTGCCACATTGTTGCTACTGCTAAACAGCTGAACCAAAACGAAAAAAAAATTATGATTCCTTTTTTTTTCGAATATTTTGGGCTCTTAAGTTACTTGTTTATAATTTTAGACTTTTTTGGATTTTGTTTTTAATGTTGGATGTTCTATTAGGAGGGTTTTGTTGATTTTTAGAATTTTGGGCATTTGTTTTATACTTAGTTACTAGGAAATCACAATTTTGTAGATGTTGGCATTCCGTTTTGGTGACATTTTGAATTATTTGTTACCATTCTGGGACGTGATTTTTTTTTGTTACTTATATAAAATACAAATAATTGACTATTGAGGTAATTTGCTACCATTTACGCAAAGAATTCTTGGATTGTAGGGCTTTAGTACATATCTTGGTTGATTAGCCTTGTTTGATAAATTCTACCATTTTTCTCTAGATTATTTTTAAAATTCTAAAGTTTGGTATTGGGTTGGATCAATAAATTGCAAGTTTTGGTACCTGATTTACGTCAAAACGTAGATATTTACCTATGACTTAATCCTACCAAATCTCAAATCCAAATGTCAAATCGTTTCTACATAACGCCATTTGGTACATTACTTTATACGCACCCTGTATAGAGAACTCCATCGAAATTGACGTAATACAGCGGATTTAATAAAATTTAGTAATTTAATTGCATACGGTTAAAGTGACAACTTACACATTCAAATTATTTTAAGCGGTTTTTACCGGATTATATACATATATTAGACGCTCACATTCGTTTCAAGGATTAAAAAACGTATTTTAGAAAAAAAACATGAACAAATTAGGTAAGTAAAATAAAATAGAATAAAACAACCGTAAACAAGCCTGACGATAAATTAACTCGGTGTTTAGATCAATCCAAAATTGTCTGGATATAACAAGAGTTCGTTTTTATGTCATTTCGTATTATGAATTTACATTAATTCTAAATTTAACATATGGTAACAATATTGTATTCGTTAACACTCAATAGACACTATATATTATGTATCCTTAAAATCAAGTAAGCGAGAACTACTAGCAAAATTATTACTGCCGTTACATCCTTCAACGTTTTGGGTATCGTACAGTTGCGTATGCTTGCTTATTCTTTTTAACAGTTTATCTAACTTCCGCAGAATATTGATAAATTACTTTATCACTATCAGTATATACATATGTATGTAAATACATACATTCGTACACGAGTTAATGACGTTACCCAAGTTTGTAGGAAATAAATAATGCATTGTAGTGATTTAGAGTAAGATATGGATTTGAAGTTGGATTTAAACTGCGAAAACCTAGATAAATTTTTTGATTTTTTTGTTGATAATGCTAGAAAAATTGCTGAGAAATTTAAAATACAGTGTGATCCATAAAATGGAGATTTGTGCTGTAATAATTTATAAAATTATTTTTGTAGAAGAGTTCTAAACGCAATATTGTATTGGTACTATTTATTCGACGAATCTTCCACTTTCTAGCATTTAATTGAGTTGGTCCTGTTTGGCTATAAGAATACTGATGAACGAAATTAGGGCACCATTAAATGAATTGTGATTTCAGGCGTGTTTTATTACATTTAAGGCGCTGACCACTTCCTTTAGGTATTTGTTCATGACCTGAATTTCCACTTCATACAGTTGAAGAGAGTGCTTTCTCTTTTACTCTTCCGAAAACATTTGAAACATATCGAATATCTTGAAGTCGATTTTTATCTCGTTTCTGAAGACATCTTCCAGTATTCGTATGATGCATAGTACTCTTCCATAAAATCTCATCGAATATTAGTACACATAGGTACACCCTTCTATAATCAATGTCACAATTGTTAGAGGCATTTTAATTTTTGCACCATTCACACCATCTGACCACGAATTGAAACAAGACAAAATTAAACTCACATCGCTATTGGACTTGCTGGGATTTACAATTTTGGAAATAAGTCCAAAAGAAGAAGAAAATGTGTGATTGATATACAGTGTGTTGCACTCAAGACGGTACCACCTCAGTATTTTGTTATATATTATCGATAAAAAAAATCTTGTTTCTGATCATACCTCTTACTAAACTGTAATTAGGGCATGTTACTTTCCCAATCACAGTAAAATGCTAGCTTATTGCGACTTAAAATAAACAGCAAAATTGAAGGATTTTTTTTGAGAAAAAAATTCTGTTAATAAAAGTTGTTCAGAATCATTTAAATAAGCTAAATCCAAAATTTCATTACAAACAAAAAATCTTGAAAATTCGAAAAATTCGCATAACTCGAAAAATAATTTTACAAGTTTTGCCATGATTTTAATTTTATTAAATCAATTCGATAGAATAATAAAAAAAAATATGCTTATTTCCTTAAATAACAGTATTTTCAACTAAATCATCATAGCCCTGATATATTTTTCTATTCGTCTTCTATTATTATCCGTACTTGGGGTAAAAATTTTTTGTTTTTAATAAAATTTTGGATTTAGCTTGTTTACACGACTGAGCAACTTTTATTTACAGAATTTTTTAATAAAATAATCCCTAATATAACTTCTTCAGTTTTACTGTTTGTAATATGCTCTATAATTACAGTTTGGTGAAAGGTATGATCAGAAATAAAAAAAAATTAAATCGACAATACCGAGTGTCCGCGATATACAAAGCCTGCTTTTAAGGTATGATAGCTACAACGATTTAGAAACAAAAACATATAGTACACCTTGGGTCTATCTGTAAGCGTAAACGAAAAAAAAAATTATTTCTAAAAAAGCTTATTTGGTCAAACTGTACAAGAAAACTCATCCATATTGCCTCTTAAATAACCAAAAAAACCATATCAAAAATTTAGAGTTGAAAACAACTGAAAACAACGACGAAAACGAATTATTTAATACTTTGAAATTGAAGCGTTGTGTTATTTCTCTTACACCATACTACACGTATTCAATAGAAGCACAGATGCAAGCCAAGCATTATCTGTTTATACGACCTTGAACTACATTAGACTATTGTATCGTACGAAGTCAATGACCATACGTTTTAAAAATAAAGGTACTTTTGCGTTTTTTAAATAATGTTATGACAATAAAATCGATGTTATGTTGAAGTCAGAGTGAAAAGGGCGTATTTAATAGCAGCCTCCGATCGGTAAATGAAAGTTTAAGTTGAGGGAAAGTCGCATTGAATGAAAACAATGTAATCACTGCAATTATGTTATGGCGCTTTAAGCTCTTTCGTAAAGGCTACTACAAAATTGAGTTCTTTTCTTTTATTTGTGATAAATTGGTGGACCTAAAAAGAATTTTTTTGAGAGACAGGAGAAAATGTATTACCGGAAAGGCTCGATGTGTTGCTCATTTTCAAGAACACACGCCTGTAATCGTCGGATAAATCCTGTACTGATCGGCTGTCGCTATACGGTATGCGTCGAAGTTTGTGACATGAGAAATAATTTTTTTTCCCGTTTACGCTTACAGATAGACCCAAGGTGTATTATATGTTTTTGTTTCTAAATCGTTGTAGCTATCATCCCTTAAAAGCATGCTTTGTATATCGCGGACACCCTGTATATTAAAAAAATACTGGAGTGGTGCCGTCTAGAGTGAAACACACTGTATATTCATAAATTTATAGATGCGTTAATTTCGTCCGGTAGAGTACAGTTGTCCCTCGATAATCCGACAGTTACGGGGCCGGGAGGTTGTCGTATTACCGAAAATGTCGGATTATCAGGGGTTTTTTTAATGCATTTAAACAGAATGAAGTTAACAATATTGGCAAACAGTATTCGCACATGTAATTTATTAAAAATACAAAATGACGGTTACGTTAAGGCTACCAAATGACGATACATACAAGATTTTAAATAAAATGTAGGAAGAAAGTTAATACCTAGTACATATGTAATTATTTGCACATTAAAAAGTCTGTGATTTTCTTCTGCTTATTCTTATGCAGGCAGTCCGTCATTACTTGCTGTTGTATCCCCTTTAACATCAAAATGTTTGAGAAATCTAATTCTTTCACCTCGCACCAACGAAGTAAAGTTCTGGTTGCTGATAACGCTTCATCACAGCTGATAGTGAAGTTTTTCTCTAGTACTGCCTCCTCGATCACTTCGTCATCTTCTGTCGTGACTTCCTGGATTATTTCTGCGTCTGTCACATCAGTAGCAAGATTGTCCGCACCAATCCAGGTTCTGAATTCTTCAATTGATGCTGGCGCAAGTTCCACTTCGTTGCAAATTTCAAGTGCAGCCTCCAAAATTGATCCAGAATCATTGGATGCAGAGTTGCATGTTGCAAGATGCGGGTTGTTAGGCCAAATATTTTTCCATGATTTTATGAGGGTTGTGCTTTTTACTTGCTCCCAAGCAAACGCGCTGTCCAAAATGGCACCCCTACGTTGAAGGATTTCAAAATTGCAGTAATGTCATCATCAGGTTGACTCAGAATATTCATTAAAAGGCGCTTTTTGTAATGTGCTTTGAGAGTCTTTATGACGTTTTGGTCCATTGGCTGGATCAAAGCGGTCGTGTTTTTTGGTAAGTACATGACCTCAATGTAACCATTGGTAGTTTTAACTTTTAATTCATCCTTGTCAGGATGGCCGGGTGCGTTGTCAAGCAACAAGAGGGCTTTCACTGGTAACTTCTTCCTTTTAATTCTTGTTTAACTTGTGGGACAAAGCTGTTAGTGTACCAATCAAGAAAAACTTCTTCGTGACCCAGGCACGGCTTTGAGCTATGTAGGTTACTGGTAGAGGTTCGATCCTTACATTTTTTAACGCTCGTGGGTTTTTTGATTTACCAACAACGAGCAGTTTTAACTTATGCGTTCCTGACGCATTCGCACATACCATCAGAGTTATTCGCTCTTTTTGTAATTTTCTTCCAGAAACTTTTTTTCCCTCTTCAGTAACAAATATCTTTGTGGGGAGCTGACGCCAATTCATACCGATTTCATCGGCGTTATAAATTTGTTCAGGATCTAGGCCAAGTTCAATGATTTTTGCGTCCAACTTTCCGATGAATTCCTGGATTTCAGACTCGTTGGCAGACAGTTTTTCGCCACTCATCTGCATGTATCGTATACCATGGCGTTTCTTGAAGTTTTGAAACCATCCGTGACTAGGGCGAAAGTCAGTTTTCTTTGTTATTTCGTGGTAAAAAAATTGGGCCTTTTGTTTCAAAATGTCTCCTGCAACAAACCCTCATTATAGAGACTCGGGCCGTGGAAGCCTTCGATATCATTTAATGTGTTATGTTTACGTTTCTACAATGTCACTACACGCAATCACGCTGTCAAATCAACTACACTATGGCACTAGGAACACGCGCATTAGACTGATCTGTCCCGCCAGGAGAATTCATGTCGCTAAAGGTTTGATTTGTTTCCGCCGATAAGACTGCCGGTGGCGTGTCGGACTACTGAGTACTTCGGATTAAAAAGTGTCGGATTATCGAGGGACAACTGTATTTTTTTAAATAAAGTTAGCTATTGGGCGAATGTCCTTTGTTTTAATACTCGATTTTGGCGATTCTCATTTCTTCCCTATTCGTCTAACTTGATTGATTCAATGGGATTTTGAAGGCTATTTTTGCCGCTGTTTGACAGTTTTTTGCACATTTAAATACTAACTAGTTGTCTTTGTACTTTTGATCAAATTAGAAATATTAGACTCAGAAAATGTTTGAGATTCTTTTCATTCCAAATTTGGTAATTTTCATGGAATGGAGAAGTAAGATTTGTTGTATGAAGATATACAGCAAATCTTTGCTGTAATTACTGCTCACTGGTTCAAAATGACAAGTCTAGATCTCTATCTGTTCGATAGAATCGTACGTAGATTTCATATCGTCATATTTCTTTTTATTGGCTTCAAACCCTTTCTCGATTTTCTAGCGAAAATCGTGCGTTATTGTTATCATCTCCAATTGTTTACTTTCATTATATTCTTTGAGAGAAATTCTCAGTTTTTTCGATAAAGGATTCAAACTGAACATTTCTTTAGGGTGACAAGTTCTTTGGAGACATAACGAGTTTTCGGTTCAAATTTTGCTTTCACAGTAAATTTTTGCGAAGGCAACACAAGTCGACAAGATTTTAAAAGACATTTTGAGGTTTGAGTTGGTTTCAAAGTTGTTTCCGATTTTTGCGATTTTTGTCTTTAATTCTGGGGAACTTTATTGGGATATTTAGAATTGTGGAAATACATGTTGTGTTTTTGGATTTTGGTAGACCCGAGGTTTCCGAAGATTTTCTTTTTGTTCTCTTGTAGTTGGAACTTTGTTTTCATTCGTGTGGTTTCATCTATTTGCAGCTATTTCTTGCAGATTTAGATACTTTTTATTGAAGATGAGCGGTTAGTTTTCAATTTTTTGTTGAATTTTTTGAAGTTCTAATCGTTTTCAGTGTAATTTAAAAAAAATGGGAGTCACGTAGCATAACTTTTTAGCATCTAGGTTTTTGCTTTTCTTTAATATTGTTATCAAAAATCAATAGCATCAAATGTGCTGATGTGTGCTAAAACAGATACAAACTATAAATTAGTATATGTATTTTTATTACCTTTTTTAATTTATCTTATTTTTCTAATAGTTTTTCCACTTTTTTAGGTTAGGTTACGTTACGTTAGGTAACGAAACCCAGATTATATTGTAAAAGTTTTGGAATAAATTTGATCTTTGTTCGAATTGGAGTGTTATAATTGACCTAAAAAAGTGGAAAAACTATTAGGAAAATAAGACAAACTATAGAGTGGCGTTATGATAATTGAAAAGTAATCATCATAGCTACTAACGATTCTCTGGACAATCCAAATCAATCATTTGGCATCACTGTAAAGTATCTATCAATGCAGAATGTTATACTGGAAGTTCATTCCTATTTTGGCATATAGTCTTAAAGTAGGTACTCATACAAAGTGGCACACCATCTATTCACAAATGATCAAGTCTATGTATTAAATTTAGTTTCAATAAAGCTTATCTTTATTTTATTTCTTTAGATCAAAGAAGTAAGTATTGTTTGAAACGATTAAACATCTGCCGAGTTAAAAAAAACTGCCACGATTCTTTGAGGTTATGTACTTATACGAAAATTTTGTATAATCACACTATACTGTCAGAATTTTAATTAAACGCACAGACTTATTGTTATTGTTTTTTTTTGTACATCCTTACATACAATACACATTTTCAATTTTTCCCGAACAATACCAGTCGATCATGCCACCCTATTGTATTCTTTCCTCCCTCAAACACACACACACAACACTTACGTAACCGTCACGGAAGAATAACCGAGAAGTCCTTATCAGGTCCTATTCATTTCCCGTCGCCGATCGTGATTGCTGAACGTCTCACCGAAACGCAATATTCTTTCAGGTAACGGCACGATCGACTTCCCAGAATTCCTCACGATGATGGCGCGTAAAATGAAAGACACGGACAGCGAGGAGGAGATCCGCGAGGCGTTCCGAGTGTTCGACAAAGACGGTAACGGTTTCATATCGGCGGCCGAACTCCGCCACGTAATGACCAACCTCGGCGAGAAGCTGACGGACGAAGAGGTCGACGAGATGATCAGGGAAGCGGATATAGACGGAGACGGCCAAGTCAATTACGAAGGTACGATGCGATGAGGTCATATTTATAAGCGAAGAAAAGAGAGTATTAATAGCGTTTTTTTTCTTTTTATTATTACTTAAGAGTAGGTATCTAATACAGTTTTTTTCTGCTATCTCCATCACCGTTTTCGTTTCCTGTGATTTTTTCGTTGTTATTGAATGAATGTGCAGATGTCGCTATCGATGGTGTTATTTTTCTTTTCTTTGTAAGCTATTTGCTGATACGATAATATTATCGATGAGATATTTGCAGAACGTGTTCAAATTAACCTCACACCTAACTGCGGCTCGGTTTTCCCCCGAATAGTAGTGAGGTTATTTCCGGACACAATTGTGTGGATGTACACTCTCTTTCTAAAGTAATGTCTCCCCCAGTCAACGGGTTCATATCAATAACGCTTTCCAATGGACGTACTCTAGCCGTCGGGCGACCTCGGTTGTAGCAATGCTGGGTAACCGAGGTCGCTCGACGGCTAGAGTACGTCCATTAGAAGACGATATTGATAGGAACCCGTTAGCTGGGAGAGCCATTACTTTCGAAAGGGAATGCACCTAGAGTGCAGGATGATATCGTTACTGCTTTCGGTGTAGTTCCGATACAATTTTTTTTCTTATACATATAAACAAAGTCATACGATAAGTAGTTAAAGTAATCATTAGAGGGCGTACATTCGAAGTAAATTTAAAAAATAATCTTTTCCTGTTTAAACAGACACTTCATTTAGTTTTGGGGATTGAGTAACGCATGATACGAATGCGTTTTAGGTTTTTTTTTTCTTTTTAAGGTAATAATAGGAAATTAGATTTTGTCTTGAAGGAATGTTCGTATGAAATTTTTTATTAGTAGTAGTGACCTCAGCAAAATATGTCTGCGGCCTGAACAGACGTCTCAAAGTAATACCAGTAGAGATGGTGGACAAATTTGGATGTTTCCTTAGCGAATATTGAATTTACGTGGGATATATGCAGGTCTATTACGGGTACTTTTTAAAATTATTTTCATATTATACAGGGTGTCCCAAAAGCTCTAAAAGTATCAAAGTTGTGTTTTTTTTAATGGAACACTATGAATGTTATTGCATTTTTGGATTCTCCGATCAAAATAAGTGGTTCTTTTAATAAGGTTTATATGCCTAAACCGCAAGGTTTTTCCGGTAATTTGAATTTTCTCCAAATCTAACCTTATATGCAGATTTTAAATACTTAAGAAGTATTTAAATTATGGAAGCGAAATTTACAATGAAGTGTACCAATAGATCATATTTTATATCCCAATTATAATAAAGTTGCCATCGTATACAGGGTGTCCAAAAATTAAAAGTGATCAAGTAAGAACTTTAAGTGTCTATAATTTGATTAATTTAAACAGGACGCCATATTTTTTAGCTTACCAGGAAATGTACTTTTTAATTATCTATCGAATGGTATCAATACCGAAGTCTTTGTACTTTTACAGACTACTCCAAATAATGGTTTTTTTTGTACGATTTGGTGTTTTTTAATTGTTAATGTATCTAGCTCTCTAATGTATCCGAGAATCATTTCATAAATTAGATCCATTCTATGCCATATCATGTAAACATGTCAGTAGTAAATTATTTTAAGTTCGTAATAATATTGGTCCAAAATTATGCAAAACTATACCGCAACTCATTGCAAAACTAGGCGAATGTTAAAATTGTGACATTGAACTTGAACAACGCATCCAATGCATTTTCCCGTTGAAATAAAACGTTACTTATCGGCGATACACAGGGTGCGTATAAAGTATTGCACCAAATGGGATTCTGTAGAAACGGTTTGACGGATTTGAGATTTGGTAAGATTAAATCATAGATAAATACCCACGTTTTGATGTGTGTTTCATTTGTTTTAAGAGTCTAGTGTTTGTCTGAGACAGCCACCTTGAATTTTTTTTAAATGGCAACCTATGTTGAATTTAGTGTCATTTGGCAGGTAATTTATTTACAAACACATTACGGCATATCCTAAGCTTATTTGTTCCAAAATAACAAAATAAAATAAATAAAACAAATACAAATAGTGAAGAAACTGCTAGAAGGGAATATATGAAATACTTGAAACTCGAGTTACTTAATTAAAGAATATTATAACAGGTGCTCAAATTGTTGTCCATCTACTTCTTGACAGTATCTAAGTCTATCAACAAAAGCTCCCTGTGCATTCTGGATTTGGCATAATCTGTTTTGATTTTTGGTAGAATTTGGTTTTGTAGTAGTTCTAAGTACCTGACAGATATTAACGTACCGCGTATTCAAAAATGGTCCAACGACATTTCCGTCCAATATTCCACACTAAACATGAAGTTTTTCTGGATATTACGTGTGGGTTTCTAAGTTGACATTCGAATTATTAGAGTGCCAGTATCTGCAGTTTTGTCTATTTAACATAAACGTAGCTTCGTCTGAAAAAACAGTGTTTCTCACAAAAATCTTCTTCTAGGAGTTCATGAAGTAGATTTAGTTTGTACGGATGATATTTAGCTTGCTTTAATATTTCTCTAATTGATCATGCAGACAGATCATGATCTGCTGCAAGTTGCCTGATCGAGGTTTGTGATGTTTCACTAACATCCAGCAAAAGTTGTACTGGAGCATACGTAATCAGTTGTACCTGTTTTTGGTCTTTCAAGAGTAAGACGATTTTTTACGATACTGGAGATTTGCTGATTGGAGCTCTGTTTGGATGACTCTCGTTAAATAATGACAAGCTTTAGAATGGGTCCTTCTACGATCACCGAATCAATGCGTTCAATCTTGGGCAAATTGATTTCTCTTAACACTCTTGACATTATATACATAAATACACTTGGTTCCATAGAAACCAAAAATGTGACTCGATTTTTGTTTGTATATATTTGTTTAATTTTTTGATTTTATTTCTTATTTTTGGAATAAATAAGCTTATGATATACCGTATGGTGTTTCTAAATAAATTATCTGTCAAATGACGCTAAATTCAACATTGATTGCAATTTAAAAAAATTCAAGATGGCTGTCTCAAACAAACACCAGTCTTTTAAAACAAATGAAACATACGTCAAAACATAGATATTTATCTATGACCTAATCCCACAAAATCTCAAATCCAAATGTCAAACTGTTTCTACATAACGCCATTTAGTGCAATACTTTATACACTCCTCGTGAATACTAGAGACAACATATTACCAATAACATTACTGTCAATGACTTGCAAAGTTGTGGGTTAATTTTGTTACCTCAAATCGAAAGTATCTGCCAGTTTATAAGTGGTGAGCTCCTTACAACTTCATAGAAATCCATATACACCATCTTTGTCCCAAATGCCAGTTATTTTTGATTTTAAACAATTTACAAGACAAATTGGCAATTTTTGATTCCTTGTATGCACTTGCTGGCTCGAATATTTTGATTAAAAAGTTGTGTTTGATAGCAGTGATAACAATTCCATCTCTATAAAATTTGCACTTTAATGTTGACCGTTACAAAATTTGCCATTGGCCACCATATTCATTTTCAGATTTTAAATTTTTTGAATTTGGGTTTGGTTCTCGTAATATTTTTTTTTTCTTGCGGAGTGCCACATTGTTGCTACTGCTAAACAGCTGAACCAAAACGAAAAACAATTTATGATTCCTTTTTTTTTTTCGAATATTTTGGACTCTTAAGTTACTTGTTTATAATTTTCGACTTTTTTGGATTTTGTTTTTAATGTTGGATGTTCTATTAGGAGGATTTTGTTGATTTTTAGAATTTTGGGGATTTGTTTTATACTTAGTTACTAGAAAATCACAATTTTGTAGATTTTGGCATTCCGTTTTGGTGACATTTTCAATTATTTGTTATCCCTCTGTAACGTGATTTTTTTTT
>SMLS01072696.1:0-50943 GCA_004785975.1 Popillia japonica
TTTTTTTTTGCAAAATTATCGTAAAAGAAAATACATAAAACCAAAAACCAACCGGAAATGTTGAGTACATTCAAGGCTAGCCACTGCAATTAAACGAAATCGAATCGGTGCTGCACATACACCTACTTACTACTTCGATTATTCCTCCTCCTTTCTATCTCCGTCATGTAACGTCTATGCAGAACTGTGCAGAATATATAAATTCAGAATAGTCACGATTTGAGTTGGTCATTCAGACGAATGTACGTAGTAGTATGAGTAAATGTATGGCTTACATCTGAGTATGTATGATTATATGACGGTGTGTTTATTGTGTACACATACGGATAGAATTCCGTACAGCTGAGTTAGTTACAAGCTTTGATGGGATAAATGAGACAGGCGTAAAAGAATCATCAGGCGACGCGATTGTGTTACGGGTAATAAATCAAATCGCTTTATTATTCAGGAATAACTATTGTCAGTGGAACAGTTAAAAGGATATGAAAATTATGTTTACGACGTAGTACATATGTAATAACGTGACTAGGACAATAGTAAGATTTGAGAGTTAATATGAAGTGATGTAAAAATATAAAACATATACATATCAGAGACAAATAAAGACTAGCTTTTATATGATCTAAAAGCCAAAAAAACACAAAAATTATTACCAAAAAAGAAAAAGAAAATAAGCAGGTTTATAATTTTGTAAATGCAGGCCCCTATTCATAAACCTTTTTTTCTACCATTTCCTACACTGAGTTGAATCGATGCTAACTTCAGGTAAAAATAGCAGCTTGCTTGATAGAGTAGGTAGGTGATCTAGATATAGGTCTGCCAAATCGTTCAGAACTCAAGGTTTGGTTATTTTTTTCTCCTATAACAGTTTTCTTTTCACTTGAAAGTCGTTTGTGTGCAACAATCTCCTGAACCATCCCTTCTACAACATTTTCCAATATGAGTTGCTTTTTCTTCAAAGCTTTGAACAAATTTTAGATTGATTTGTTCTTATTTACTTACTTTTACCAGGAAGTGTGTAACAGAATCTTGGCAATAATGCCTTTCAATTGGGACAATGTATGGTCTACAATCATATTTTTGTCGTTTGCATCAGTATTTCGGTATTTCGTTTGGGCATTACTAGTTGCAATTGCTCCCAATCCATCTTCAAAAAATATTGAGTTAGAAATTTATGTACATCTGAACTGGTACTCACAAATATTTCAGGAATTTTTCGATTGGTGTTTATTAGAATTACATTGCCTTTGTAGTTTTTATAATCAGCATCTATTGTTTTCATTTATTTGGGTTGTCTTAGAATATTTTTGAAAACCCTAGATATTTTTGCATACTTGTGTACAAGAATCCTTTGGAAACCTAAAAAATGGCCAAACGGTCATTGCCCACTATTATTCTGAATTGCATACTTTCCAGAAAAAAAAGAAGTTAAGGAAACAAATCACAACATGTGAACGAAAAGTTTTGCCTTTGAGCAATGCACCTGAACACAAATTACACTTTGCCATGAGTTCTTTCTTAATTACTTGTCTTATTCGCCACATTCCTAGATCGCAGGATCAGGAGGATATCAATTTTTATATGAGACAGAAGTTGGGACTATGAAGGGTTAGTTTCCAAACGAAAGAGAATCTTTTTTTAGAAGTGTTTGAAAAGTATTTCATAAATCTTTGTATTAAGTACATAAGAGACTAAAGAAAAAAACAGTTTGGCCCAACACAATTCAACTAACCTGGCGAATTTATGTGACTTTACCGTAGTTTAATGAGACAATGTGCTGTTGTATGTAGACTATCCTCTGAGAAGAAGATTGGTACGTAGTTAAAGTCTAAGAATGGATAATACCATAACATATGCATGGCCAAAATGCTCTTTTGCTCTGCTCTCTTTTGTGAACACATCTGTAGTTTCAAGTATATGTCATCCAAGACCGATGACGGTCACAGCTGACCAGAGGATTCCTTATTCGGATCAGAATTTTTAATGGTGTGCACATATTACATTCCACGTTGACGTGCGAGTCAATTTGCTTCTCGAAGAACCGTAGTCCTGCTTTCACTATCATCTTTGGGAAGTCTGCAACATGGCAACTTAGAGACAAAACTCGTCTTCAACCACCACTTTAGTTTCGACTTATTTGTCTCGACGTTTCTTTGGTCCAATGCCAGTGTATGTCAATATAAGCGATTAAAAATGTTGCAAACCTGGGTACTGTGCGTGGATTTGGTGGCACCCTAGTCGATCCGCAACTACCAAATTCACAGAAACCTGAAAATGTCAACTCTAGATGAATCCACGATGATGCACGTTTGATGGGGTGTGCCCATCGGAGTAGAACATCTGAAAGTGTGACATCCGCCCAGGTATCCAGACTATAACAGATCTACACTCCCAGAATCCTCTATCGTCCACAAATTCTACAAGGCCTACAGGAACCTCTAATCCCAGTCTTAGAAAAATATCAGTTGACAACAACACAGTTATCTTACTTCATACTATTTCGACATGCCCATAGATTCTAGAATGAAGAAATAAGAAATCCACATCTGTTTTTCTGTTCTTGCTTTTCTCACATACTTACTATTCTAATCATGCATACATATAATTTTGTTCAAAAAAGTAGCAAGAATTATGACTGTTTGCTAAACCAACCATAAACTATTAATTTCAATTTGAAATCTTGTAACTGCGATAATAAATATTAACACAGACATGTTATCGGAATAACAAGATGGTAGATCCACATACGTAATTCTAATTTATTCCTAGAAAACCAGCAAATCGTCAGTTCGAAACCAATTAAAGTAATATGCACATTATAGATTTAATATATTCCGATGCGAAGCTGCCTTCGTGGTTCAGATTATATAACTTTAAAGCGTAATAAATAGTCGTAAATAAGTTAATATAACTGGATCGATACTAAATCCTTCCGTTACCATGTGTGACGTTGAAAACTCATTTGTCAAAACGCGTATATGTAAGATGTGACCTTGTTGCCGCCAATAATTAATTGGTTATATGTATAATCTGTCCTATCATAATTCACCACTTAATCTTATCCATATTAATCGTTTCCTTTCACTGATATTTGCTCAGAATAAAGATCAAAATTGTATTCTATATGTGTAAACGACAAACAACAAAGTGTGGTTAATATATCACTCAATCATGACTCACGCTGAATTAATCAGACATCCAGTTATGTTACAAATACAGAAAAGGTAACATAATCCCAAAAATGTTGAATGCGTTTTAAATACGCAATATAATGATATAAAAAGATGGTTGCTGTTTTCAGCTGAATTAAAGTAATTATTTGTTCAGCCATTGCTCTCCTATCAAATCATATCGACTCGAAAACTCTGTTGTTGATGTTGATAGCCTGAAACTTCTGCTTTATTAATATGTATAACCTGACTCAAAATCAGAATGTAACTTTTTAATTGCACAAACTCGTAATTTCTCAGATTTTTGTTCTTTAAGTAAATGCAGTTCTATAGAATTTTCAATTAATATTGTCCACAATAAGATTGAAAGAAAAATGCATTGGCAGGAATCGAACGCGTGGCAAGCGTAGTTATCTACTAGGCTACGAAGACTTGCTTGTTGAGAAACTAACATTATCGATATAAAGGAATGAACTTAGCACGTTCGTTCAACGCGTTAAACAACGTTGGTTTTCTCAGAAACTAGGGCGCTTTAGGAGAAAAGCTCGTACCTGGGTACTAAGGGAAGGTGTCGGACACCCGAGTCGGTCGTCTTGCATTTGCATTTCGAGAACTAAGATGTTTAGTAAATCCAATTCCCGATAGTTTCTCGCTGCTCTTTAAGAGTTAAACCATTAAGTGTATCCAATTTTTTTTTATCTTGTAAAGAGTTATTTTGCTGTAAGGAATGAAAGAAAGTTGATGAAACAGTCCAACCATATCTAAGGTTTTAAACATGAATAGTGGTCCAATATATGGTTATAGCTAATCAACAGCCTGTACAGTAAACCGATTTGAGGAATTATATTACTGGAAAGTGGCAATCTCGTGGCTACTGCTAATGTCCAAGTTTGTAATAAATCTTGGGGCGTTTACCGTTTGCTAGTTACATCGCAAATAAGTTACATATAAGGAATACTAAAATGAAGCAACACTGCCTTGTTTATAATATTCTTTTCAGTAAGCACTGTGCATAGATCCCTGAACTCCCTAGCCACGCTTAACTTGGATAAAGAGACAGCATTGTCCTACATAAGTAAGAAAGATTGATCAACTATAAGAAAACATTAGCTCAATCAAAGATGTTTTGAAACCCAAAACTGAACTATCTTTGGAAATAAACTTCAGTTCAGAAAGACAAACCTCATCGGCTTTCTCGTCTCGAATGTACTAGAGAGAACTTATGGTACTTGGAATCGTTGACAGTGTTGCTTAATGCTGGGAGAGTAGAGAGTATCATAGTAAAACAGGCCATTAACTACGGCATGCTGCTGCATGTACAAGAAAGTACCTTAATAAAAATAATACTAACAGAAATTAAATTGTTTTTTTCTTGTTATTATTATTGTTCTTTTCTTTTATTTTTGGCAATCACAGAATTATTATTATATTTAATTTTGACAATACAAAGTTAATTGACTAGATTCTTTACAAGGTTAGGTAAGTGGAAAAATGGCAGTGGCAGTGGTAGTCTCCTTTTAATATACGTTTTTTTTTGTATATTTTTAGTGGATGTAATTAGCAACACGAAAATAAAATCTATTATTATTATATAATAGCAAATAAAAAAGTTCAAAAATAGAAAAAAGAGCAAGATAAAATTTCAAAAACTGCAAAATGTATAACAATCGTGGAGAAAGCTTGAAATCAAAAGGTGCAGAAAGTTTCTATACCACCAAGGATGTACATCATTTATTGTCGGTAGCATAGAAAAACACGGTTACTTTTCTGTATATAGTTATCCTGCACTTAAAAACATTTTTGTTTGACCTGTGTCCAAGCATAGAGACACATTTTTCAAAAAATTTTGAAGCATTACTACAGAAGAATTGTTAAACTGCTGTTATGATGCCTCGGAATATTATCTATTTCCTATATACCTATCTTGTGTTGCTGATACTTTTTTCCACTTTTAGGTCTATTATAACACTTTTAATTCGATTAAAAATCAATTTATTCCATAAAATAAATGAATAAATTAATATTTAATCAAATTAAAAATGTTATAATTGACCTAGAAGTGGAAAAAAGTAACAGCAACATAAGATAAGTACATAAAGGTCATAAAAATACATATATTCCCTATACAGGGTGTCCGCGATATACAAAGCATGCTTTTAAGGGATGATAGCTACAACGATTTAGAAACAAAAACATATAATACACCTTGGGCCTATCTGTAAGCGTAAACGAGAAAAAAAAATATTTCTAAAAACCTTATTTGGTCAAACTGTACAAGAAAACTCATCCATATTGCTTCTTAAATAACCAAAAAACCATATCGAAAATTTAGGGTTGAAAATAACTGAAAACAACGATGAAAACAAATTATATAATACTTTGAAATGGAAGCGTGGTATCATTTCTCTTACATGATACTGTACACGTATTCAATAGAAGCACAAATGCAAGCCAAGCATCATCTGTTTATACGACCTTGAACTACATTAGACTATTGTATCATACGAAGTCAATGGCCATACGTTTTAAAATAAAGGTACTCTTGCGTTTTTTTTAATAATGTTATGACAATAAAATCGATGTTATGTTGAAGTTAGAGTGAAAAGGGTGCATTTAATAGCAGCCTCCGATCGGTAAATGAAAATTTAAGTTACGGGAAAGTGGCGCTTTAAGCTGTTTCGTAAAGACTACTACAAAATTGAGTTCTTTTCTTTTATTTTTGATAAATTGGTGGTCCTAAATGGACTTTTTTGAGAGACAGGGGAAAATGTATGACAGGAAAGGCTCGACGTGTTGCCCATTTTCAAGAACACACGCTTGTAATCGTCGGGTAAATCCTGCACCGATCGGCTGCCGGTGTACAGTATGCGTCGAAGTTTGTGACATGAGAAATATTTTTTTTTCTCGTTTACGCTTACAGATAGACCCAAGGTGTATAATATGTTCTTGTTTCTAAATCGTTGTAGCTATCATCAAAAAAGTATATCAAAAAAGTTTAAAGGAAATTCAGTTTTTATGTAAGAAAAAGGTGAAGAGTTGATTGACAAACAATGGACAATATTTTTTATAAGTTTGAGAGGGTTTGCAGAAACGTTGTATTAAGTGTATGAATTTGCGGGTATGAGGAATAGTAAAATATTTTCTAACTTCTAATTGCTTCAAAAGAGGAATCAGTCTATACCTATTTAATGCAAAAATAAGAAGGCTGCTAACAATTAATACTCAAACCTCAAATTTATTCGCAGTTCAAAACCGGTATGGCGAATTGCTTGCAAGGAACCAGAGCTGCTATGCAGTGGAGTATCTAGTTGAAAAAGAATTTTACTACGACTAATAACTTCCTTCTTCTTTTTTCTTTAATGCATTCACGAAATTTACTAAGTTTGCATAGTACTCCACAGTCACGTTCCAGCTAGTGGATTCAGCATTCCAAAACACTGCAACCATGATCTTACCCGCACAGGTTTACATCCTAAATTTGCGAGTTGGTATTGGTATTCTCGATGGCGTCAAATTGGTTTCTTAGATCAGAAATTTCTCCAGAATCCTTTGAAATCTGAAATAATAATTGATGTCGACTTCAATATGCCGGTTGATCACGATCAATACATGTAATGTGCAAATGATGAACCAGCCAGTGCATTTTGGATACTTTGGTGTTAGTTTATACAATTGAAACGCTGTTGTTTACCACTTGAAACAATGGAGTAAATCGTCAAGTATTCTAACCATATACTTATTCATGAATTTGCTAAACCTTTCTTTTGTGTGTTCTTCTTGAGCAACAGAGTTTTTTTTTCTTCTGTGACTTGATATAATTTGTTGGTATGTAGATAAGACGTTAGCAATGACTTTCTTAGATAGAAATTTTGTGTACGTTTTTCAGCATATGTTTAAGTTAAAAAAAATATATTCGTTATTGGGTAGACAATAAAGTAAATAGCATTTTGAACCAAATACTCTTGAAAGTGATTTTTCTAGACAGCAGTATAACATTCGTTAATTAAAATATTAATCGTTTCACAAGCATTACGCAACAATATTATATGTCTGTAATTACTCTTAAGAAAGTGCAATTAAGTTCTTCAAGCACATGTCGTTAATTAAATTTACAACCTGGAATTAACTGTCTATGTTATGTTTATATAGTCCCCGGAACAGTTTTGTGTAAATTCCAATAAAATACAAGATAGCTTAAAGTTGTGAAAGTTTCAAAAATGCGAACACTTTTGGTAAGATTTGCATAATTACTATTACAATTCTTAAAATGAGGGGCATACCAAATTGCTATATATGTATGACATAAGTTTTAAACATCCAGGAAGATATTCGATGATGTAGCATCATTAGTCAAAGTACTGAATTTGAATTTGTTACTAGAAAGTTGTTAGAAACATGATTCTAACAGAATGAGACTGAGATTACTAGTGGACGACAAACAACGATGGCCAAAAATTCATATTTCTATTGATGGTATATCTTGATTTAATCATAATATAATGAGATTGAAACACGAAATAATATAATTTCCACAGCTCAGTCAACCGTTACAATACTATTTCATTTACGCAACAAACTTAAATCTCCTTATCTCTGATTTCAATTTAAAATTATATCCGAGCAATACTCCTCTCATCGCGACTTACTGACACCATCAACGAGGTCTACGCAAAATTCCTGTGTATAATTACGAAAGGCGCATATGTAACCGTTGCAACTAGTATTAAATAAATTATACATACATAAACGCGTGTATCTGACTAGATTAAACTCTAGCAATCCTATTATGTACCTTATGATTCTCTGCGTGTAGACGATGAGAAATTACCGAAGAGACACTATATCTATCGTGAAAAGTAGCAGTTTTTTTAGTCTAAGCAACCAGAGTCGTACAGGACTGGATCTTGAAATTACATATTATACGAGATAATTACGTGAATGCCATAGTACGGTACACATAAAACTGATTCTTTAATACGTTATGATCGTAAAGTTACGGTTTATTGGAGAGCATGCCATTGAAGTTCTTGTAGCGAATATCGCACATATTTTTTAGAGACTCTGTAATATCTTCCGCAATTCATGCAATCGGTGAGTTCATAGCGTTATTATGGATGGATATGGTCTTGCCTGGTTGATTTGTCATTCATGTAGTAGTTGCGATATTATATCTAAACTTAAAGGGTCCATAGACGGCAACATAGCTACAATGTATGGTGTAAACGTTAATATAAACTTTGTGAAATCTTGCTTCCAGAAGAACATCGATGCTAACATGGTTATTATAGTTGTCAAGCAATATTCATACAAAATTTTTCACACTAGCTTTGTTTATGTATCAAGTGTTTAATACTTGATGGAAAGTTGATGACATCTACTTTTAGGTAGACAGGATTGCAGGGGTTGACATGTACTTTTAGGTGCTACAGTTAGTTCAATTGCTGTCATTACTTGTCCATCTTGATTTTGATCCTAGAACTTGGGATGGTTCGTGTGCAGTTGTCACTACAGTTTCATCGGTTCTACATGTGTTACTTACAGTGAATTTGAGTCAAGCAGGCTGATTATTACGTATTATTTCCAGACAATGGACTACTTTAGGTTTAACTGAAACCTGACTTTGAATATGGTCGTTGTTCTGACGAAACCTTACATAATGGTCAAGTGGGAATCTTCTCAATTGGTTATA
Source organism: Popillia japonica (assembly GCA_004785975.1). Taxonomy (NCBI): domain Eukaryota; kingdom Metazoa; phylum Arthropoda; class Insecta; order Coleoptera; family Scarabaeidae; genus Popillia; species Popillia japonica. The sequence continues at coordinate 8,860 of SMLS01072696.1, forward strand.
CCTACCTATTTCAATATTCGTCAAAACACAAAAACCGTTTTTTCGATGCAAATGAGTATTGGTATTCTTTACGGTTTACGTGGTTCCTGGGTGTGGCAGTATATACCCCATTCAAGCTGCAAAAGCTGTTGGTGTGAGGTCTCGCATTATATTTGTCGAACACAACACCTTTTTTTGTTGATGAATTCTTGCCTTTCCTATTTAATCAGTTTGTCTAGCTGATGACTATACTTCAAAATTAATCGTAATGTTGCCAGGTAAAGGCTCAAGAAATAAATGATTTTGAAATCGGATCAAACAGATGACATCACGTTTCTATGACGAATACTGGCTTTCAAGATGTTCAGAGCTGTTTCATCTTGAGAAATTCAGTTTGAGAAGCAAATCACGTACGTCAACGCGATGATACAATTTTTTTTACAGCCAACATGAGAAATCCATATGTCGAGCTTTAAAGTTAAAACTAGATCTTTCAAGGGCACTGAGAAAACTGTGACAGCAAAACATTTTATTTAGAAATTTATACTTATGAATAGTATAAATTGTATTAAAATTACGAACACTGTGTTTAATGGCCAACAACAATTTTGTTGCTAAAATCTTAAAACAAAATGTTTTAAGATTAAAACTAGTTCATTGGTTTTTAAAAGTATTTATATTGGTTTTTAAATAAAAGTAGTTTCAATTTATGCACGTTGAAACACTAATGAAATGAGAGAGAGAAGGTTTAAGGCGCTCGTACGTAAAAAGAATGAGATGCAGTATGACGCGGTCTTTGTATTTGTGAAAAGGTTTTGTAAATCTGTTAGTACAAATTATTGCTAATTGTAGTACAAGCAATTTACTTAAAGTTACTATAAAATATAGTAAATTGAAGTATAATAGGTATTTAATTTCCAGGAATAAATTTATTGTTAAATTTAGTATGCTGTCCTATATATTAGCAATAAATTATACTAAAATGCAGTATATTTATACTTATAAATACTATAAATTTTTCTCCGTGTGGTCATGAACAGCTGAATTTAAGCGATCTCGCGGGTTTTTTGTTTGCCGATTTGCATCAATTATTGCGTTTATTGCATCTTTAGTGCATCTTTAACATCAAACTTGGCAAATCAGTTTTGGCACTAGCACACTGTCAATACATCTTCTCCATATACATCGACTATTTTTTTTCTTGAAACGTATTTTTACCTTTTCAATAGTAAAAATTAAAATACATATGCAGAAAATGTTGCTTTTTATTCTCCATATTTGAAAAGGCACCAACCAAAAACTAGTGCGTAGAATCAATCGGTCTTTCTCACAAGCAAATCTTACGTTGGGTAGAATTAAAGCTTATTAATCCAAAATTACAAGCTGTAGTTGAAGAGCTTTAGGTTTTATAAAGTAGTAATAACAGAAATGTAACCATTACCACCTTATGTATATCATTAAGGTTTGCTTCTATGTTTAGAACTGAAAAATTTGCCAAAAGAAATTAAAAAAATGGGATTTGCAATCTGCCAAAAAATAATAAATATTAATGTGTGTTCAAATGGCAAGTTTAAAAACTTACTTTTCTCATCCTATAGTATCGCCAAAAACAATTTTGTAAAATTTTTGAATGTAAGCATATAAAAAATGTACTCCAAAATGTGGATAAACAAATGAAATATTCAACAGTTGGTGTTGAAATTATTGTGGAATATTTATAATATAAAAAAAATTATAAAATAAAATAAACTCTAATACGTTAAGATCCAATGACGCAAAACCATATCGTCTCTCTCCGTTAAAAGAACACCATCTTGTTACACACGTAAAAGGATGATAATCTTGGACAAAGAAAATCAAGTACCACAACATTTAATACCCTGTTGTTTGAACAACTTTACTTTGAAACAATTTCAAACAGCACTACTATTTCGGCATAAATGAATGAGGTTATTAGAATTGAGGTTACAGTCGGCGCAGCGAAATATGTCGATTATATTGCAGTACCTGTGCTGCATTGGCGAACAAAAAGAGTTCCTGCTGCGAGAAAATGACGTGGTATTTATTTCGTCGCAAATACGTCACTACAGTAATCTAAAAAGAAATAGAGGAAATAATTTTTCTATAATTCCTTCTTGATGAAAACTATGCTCTAAAACTAACGGTACCACCTGTAGTTGACGTTTCTATGTTTGATTTATACAAGTTACATGGATTTGTTTACAATTTCTACTATAATTTCTACAGCTTGGCTGAAATAAAGTACCTAGTATACATAAATATGTGCCAATGGCAAAAATAAATAGAGCAAAATTTAAAGTGGGACAAAGATGGTACTAAATCTGCTAATTTAAATCAAACAGAACAAGAGATGGATTGTTTTCTGCGAAGAGATATTTTCAGTACTTACTTCATGGACGAATATGCTCCCGGCATCTGTTTTAGGCAACGCCATGTTACATATGTATGCAACTTCTGTTTACCAACTTCTACTTAGAAATGTGCACCACTTGTCCAACAAAATGCCTATATTATTTATTACACGCACTTCTGATACTAACTTATTTATAGTTATTTCTAAAAAAAATGCTACCTCACTTTCGTATTATTCCAGTGTGACACTACGACTATATTTCTTAAAATATCAAAAAAGAATTAGCAACCTGATTTATTGTATCCGCGATCATTTGCATAAAAACTAAACCGAAATCATAAATCAAGCCGATTCCTTTTCACTCACAAGCTTATACCGTTTAATATATCACCGAGATTAACTTGAAGAAATTGTGGGAACAATTCTATTCAAACAAATTCTCGAATACCATTGTTGGTAGAAACATAATTCACAAATCTAAATAATGTAAAACGCAACAAATATAAAACCCGTTCTTCTGAAAACATCTACACATTTAGCATACATATATATGTATGCTAAATATACATATATATGTATGTATGTAAGTATATATCTTCTTTCGATTACTACTAGCTATTTACGACAGAAATAAGATTAAAATGACCAAGATATATGTAATTAAGTACATACATAAGTATATGGATGCAGACCTGTTAGCCTTTAAACGTACCTAATCGTAAAGACGTAAAACGAACACAATCGCAGAAATTAGAAATTATGATACCAAAGAAATACTTAATCTTGATATAGGATTGCGTAAATATTGGTTCTCGATAGAACTTAAATGGGTTATTTTGAATGCAATATTGGCGGGTGTGTTCATATTCAAAGCATATTTGTTGGCTTATTTTGTGGTTAACGTGCGTATTTGTTAAAAATAATACCACATTTCGCGTACACATTAATGAAACTATTAGTTCAGGTTGTAATATTTTGTGCAGAGATTTATACTAGAGATATAGTCATATATTGCAGCACAATATGCAATTATCTAACAGATAGAGCATGTAGATTTTAGATAATAGCAAAGTTCTGAAACAATTTGCGGTGAAAGTGAAGGATCTCGTACTTTTATTGGTTTTGCAAGGTGTTTGCTATATAATAATTACATAGATATTTTTTAATGAAATAATACGATAGAATAGTAGCGTGGGTCTTCTCGTGAATTAAAAGTGTTATAATTGACCTAGAAGTGGAAAAAGTATCAGCAAAATAAGCTGATGTTCAAGCAAAAGTTGACATTATTAAAGTTGTGGAAGGTGGTTCAAAACAGTCTGAAATTTGTAGCAAAAAATCCATGAAAAAAACTATTATTTCTAGTGTTAAAAAATAAAAAAAAATCTAGCAGCTTACAGCTTATTATAAAGCTACAAATCGCATTCGACAGGACGTTGATAGGGCTTTGATGCAGTGGTTTGCACATCAACGAACTGCTAATAACATATAACTACATACTTTACTTGAGTGTTCACTTTTATTGTTATAACGTACTTCTGACAAAACGTACCAAAATCTTCAGACCCATCGAGTACGTTATAACCGAGTTATACTGTAGGTAGCTCTTTTTTCAAAAGTATAGAGTTTGGTTTCCATTTCTATATTGGTGGTAATATAATTTGCTGTAACAATGTTCTGATCTTGATTCAAAAGTAGAATAGAAAACGGAACAGTTACCATTTTCGACATAGTGACGATCTAGTGATGGATAAGTTCCATAGTATTGTTGTCCAGCTTTCTAAGTAAACACCAGAGAGCAGAAGATTCCAAGCTGGTCTGTAAATAAAAAAGCTTTTCCTTGAAAACAATAAAATGTTGCAACTTTGACCAAACTACATATATCACAGATTTACGCTTAAAGATTTACGGAAATCAGGATACCAATTAACAGTGGTAAATCACAAAGGTAGTTGGTAATGTACACCGATAGGCCATGCCATGGCATTTAGTAAGCCTATCATAAATAAATAATAATAACATGTCTTTATTAAAGAAAAAAAATTAGAATGTAGACGAAGTCTAGCCAAAGCTACTCATACTTAACCTGAATCCATCCCAACACAAATACATATACATTGTGCAAGCGATACAACGAAGACTAGATCCTTATCCAACATCAATAAACCCATAAAAATAATAATACTAAAACAGTAAATATGGAATAAAAATAAAAGTGGGCACACTGCCACTCTCACTGTAACGTCAGTAAATAAGCCTTCACCTAATACGGGTATTCGAGTGAGTATAGAAGTTATTGCTAAAGAAAGTCCAGTAGGTGGTGGTTCCTCTAGAACCCATTATAACAAGGCTGGGTAAAATTAAATCACAAACCACCCAGGAATGTTAATACTATAATCTATGCCGTTTCTCAAATATTCTGTTCTTCCTACAAACTGCCCCTCAAACTAGAAAGCGAATGTAAATTTTCCCAGTTTCCACTTTTTTGACAAGTACCACTCTTACTTGTACTTACATCCCCTAAAACTAAGTAGCGTCATAAATAAAAGTTAATTCAATTTGTGAAAAAGAAATTGACCAGTGTAATCAAATGAAACTAGCATAAACAATAAAGGACTATTACAGAAAAGAATATGTCGAGCTGAAATATTTGAGAAGGACAGACAGATTATGGTTCTTTACGACCTCAATATATAATTTTGATGGCATTGTTTCTCCAACTCTTCCCTATCGTGTTAGTGAATTGTTTTTATGTTGATTCTAAGAGTATTCTCGTCGCAAAGCCTTTCTATTTGTCCAAAAATCGTCAATAAATACACTGAGGCAATTAGTTTTAGTTCTTTCTCCAAGCAATTACTGATTTTTTTTGCGGAAATATGCGCATCAATTCAATTTTGCACTACAACATAATAATTATAAATTATTTTTTAATGTATCGTGGTTTTGCGGGAATTGTAATGATATGACTAAATGTAGAACATAGATGTAATGTTTTCATTGACGCTTCGCCAATGTCGGACAATGGCAACAAAATTGTAGAAATTATAAAAAGAAACAATAAAATATATTAATAATAACATATATTTTCCAATAGGTTACACCCAATTACAGGAAAAAAAATATAATACATATGTGCACTACAGCAGAAGAATAAATACAAATTACAATACAAAATGGTAATTCCAAACAGAGAGATCACTAGAACTAAATTATAACTAAATTATACTAAGTGTAAATGAAAATTGATACCGGAGAAATATTAAAATGTAAAAAAAAACAACACATGACAATATCACTCATATTCATACAATTTACTTTTCATTAATAAATATTGTTTGTTCTCTCCTTAAATTCGTTTGACATTTCTCATATTTAAGTTACCCATTAATTATTTGTTAAAACAAAATATGGAAAAGAAAATACCCAAATAATAGTAAATAAACTTTATTTGCTATGGTTGTTGTAAGTGCAATAGTTTCCTAAGGTTTATTGTTTGTCGAAACTACTACTCCACCTCTTCCTGTGTTAATTGTACGTATGTATGTATATAAATGTTTTTCTGTTTTCTCATCATAATTCTCTGTTGGTCGATTTTAGCTATTGAAGTAAGTCTATGTATACATTTTTCATCTTTTCGTATATTTCTTAGCTGTAAAAACTTCTAAAGCGGTACACTTCTTTTCCCAAAGGATCTTAAAATATCTGCGGTTTAACACAGACTTATATTTATTTTGATGAAGGAAGTGTGATAACAGAATTTTTTGCCGTTTACTGTAATCACTAGACGAGAAAAGTTTGGTTAAACGATTACGAATTTCATTATAAAGATCTGTAATTCAATTATTTGTCTGCCTTTCGTAAACTAATATTAAACATCTAGGTCTTAATCAAGGCGTAGTTTCTTAAACTATGAAACATATTTAAAGACTACTGTATCCAAATTATAGAGCTGTCACGTTATTATAGATATGCATGTATACATATCTAACTTGAACGAATTAAAAAACTATAATTTATTATAAGTAATAATTTACGTGAAAGAATTATTGAAGGTAACCATTACACGAATCGATTTTTTCGAAAGAGAAACCGTGCATTCTTATCTTTATCGCTGTCGTAAAATATACTCACTGTATTAGCAACTACATTAAAGTTATTTATTATTTCTTGTTAGCTTAATTTAAAACCAGCAATTACTGAATCAAATACTCCTGACGAAAAAAATCTTTTTAATAGTGTAACAACCTGCACGGGAATTGTGTACAAGACCTGTTACTATCGCCCAGCGAATCGCATGCAATTATTTACTTACGAACTGAAAAGTTCTCGAATATCTTTATATGTGTATCATAAAATTTCTGTAACGGTCGTTGCAGTATTATTTTAATAGAACGCATTACTCCCGCTTTATTGCTTCATGCTCCTACGATAAGAGACATTGGTTTTTTTTCTTGAACAACGACATAAATAAGGTAATCATGCATTATAAATTTTTCTCTTTATTAATAGCATCATTTCTAAATATGTATGTGTAAATTAGCTATGCACTTCTGTGTAATTAAATTAGCTATAAATCTATAATTAAATTTATTCAAGATATTAATTGTGCTACACATTTTCGAAGATGCTTCATCAGGATGAAATTAGTATATGTATTTTTATGACCTTTTTTAACTTATCTTATTATCCAGATAGTTTTTCCACTTTTTTAATTGGAATAAATTTGATCTTTGTTCGAATTGCAGTGTTATAATTGACCTACTTTTTAGTGGTTCATTTTTTACATTACCTCTTTTAGAACTAAATTTAAGCAGTGTTTACCGCCAGTATCAAAGTGAAGTTAATTTTGCTCGATAATCAGTGGTAAGAAGTAGCAGAAGTGAAAGCTTCTAAGATGTAAAGTTGTGTTTATTCACTGCGATTTCTGGCATCCTCCGAGGAAGGAGCTTCAATCTGTAAATTCTGTAATAATAATAATACACTACAAAAACGATTGTGATAGTGTTCTGCACTTATAATACCAGTTTTATGTTGTAAACTGACAATAAGGTTACATTATTATTTATATATCATTTATTAAAACAAACAGAACATAAAACGAAAAATATATTGAATATGACTGCTCAAACTGGCGCCTTTATATACACAGCATACAAATATATTTATCCAGCACAGTTTGAAACATCATTTGTACATATGTAGATATACACGTAGATACAAAAGAGAAACATTGACCATTGAAGGTGTAATAATATACGAAATATCTAAACCAGACATGCTCACGCGAATTCCTTGCAAGTTTCTCCATAACGAGTGCGGAATATTGAAGGATAATACCTACGTATGCTAATAATAAGATAATATAGGTTAGTGTAATACATAGGAATAAAATGACATACGTAACAACGGCGAGACGTTCGAAAAAACCGTTGCGTGTGGGAAAACGCGAACTGCTACGAAGGCCACATGTGGTGGTACATGATGAGATAAATATGTGCTAAGGAACTGTATATGGGTACAAAAGGAAGCTGAATATAGGAAAAGAAAGAAAATAGAAAGTAAGACGGCGACAAGACTGTAAGCTCCAGAACTGTCTTAAGGTAATAGAGTGGTTATTTTCGTTTCTTATGATGTGTTTATTCTAAATGATCGTGTTAGTTATCCGTTTTTCTCTCTTTAGATCTTAATCGTTTTGATTATAACTAGTATATTCAACTATAAATTATATATAATAGGTTGATTGGTATCAAAAGCTTGATAAATTGATATATTTTTTGCTGGAAAGTCTGACTACTCTAATTAAACACTTTAAACACCTTAAAGGTATATTGGAAAAACTTACTTATCATGGAAATAGTTATTGACGTCTCTACTACCAAGTCATTTAATGTTCTCCTAATATATGTACTATCGAGGACAAATGTAATGAATCAAACTGCAATAAAACGGGCTTTCCGTTCTGAATTGTTATTGATGTAAACATAACTGGGCAACTGCAATAATGCCGTATAGCCGCAGGCCAAAGAGGGGTAGTGAGGATTTAAAAAAAATTAAACCTAGCGAATTGCGAATATATTTATCGTTAATCGTTTCAATAATTACTGCACTTACAGTAATTTTAAAGATATTAAAAATTTAAAGGAAGTACATAATAGTACTAGTATTACATATAACACATAACATATAACATGACAATTAACACTTCTGAACTAAGTTTTATTCAAATCATCATCACTTCATTGTCATTGTTATTATTATTATTACCATTTCTATTCTGGTAACATGTATTTTTCTCTTTTTTTTCTCTTTTCATTTCTGTTATCTCTCATATTATGTTATACTCATTAGTTAGTAAGTTTATCCTGTAATTAGCAGTTTAGCTGCTGTTGCGATAATAAATAAATAAATAAAATAAAATAAAATAAATAAAAACTAATCTATCCTGAAGTACTTGGAAACTCTCGAATTTTACAAGAAAACTAAGAATCTTCTGGTATTTTATCATAAAATCCCAAAATTTTTAGTAGATAATTTAATAATTTCATTAGACGAATTTAATTTGTAATGTAGTGTTATGTAGGGTTATTCAAAATTCAGTAGAATCACATACACAAAAACATTGCGGAACAAGTTAGTAAATATAATATCCAATTATAAAAATAGATATAGTATTAAAAGCAAAAATAGATTAGAATTATTTGACACGAATTAAATGTCAATTTCTTCCACTGACGAAGTTATAACGAATACCTACTAAATTATAAAGGTTCTGGAATAAATGATCTTTAATCGAATTAATAGTGTTTGAATTGACCTAAAAGTAGAAAAATACCTGAACTGTGCTCCTCTATGCACATAATGGTTAGAAAAATACATTTATTATACCTATGTTTTAATAAATTAAAACTAAATTCATTATTTTGTGATTGCGTAAATATTAAAAAATATAAATTTCTTTAAACTGCTATTTCATTGAAATCGTTTCTTAATTAGGCATCGGAAACAATTCGTTTTTCTATAAATAGAATTGTGTTATTATATTAAAAAGCATATTATTCAAAATTTACGTGTGCGTAAAACATAGATGTTTTTTCCATATATATATGTATAATAGCAAACAATATTTACTTTTGCCAAAGAAACAGCTTGTGCTTACGAAATCTAGTTAAGAATTCTAGTCAGCATTACTTCTTAATATAAAGAGTAAATGCAACTATTGTACATATGTATATGAAATTATAATATATCGCTTTACATTTCTTGCGAATCTTTCTACCCTGAAATTTACCTGCTAGGTATCCGTCTCTAATTTTAATTACAGCCGCCCAGTGCGAGTAGTCAAATGTGTCGAATACCTGCGGAAGGCCATGTCGCTTGAAGTCTGATTCATTACATTTGCCCTCGATAGTACATATCTTTTGCATAACTACTTTTCTTTAATATTGATCTAACGATGTTTGATTTTTATTTTCTATGATACGTGCTAATTTAATAGACACATCAACTTAACTATTAATTACACTTACACGGAAATATCCTATAATACTACCTCCTAATTATTTTACATTAAAATGTTGACAAATTGTATGTAATTTACAACTGCTGTGAACAGATAGTTATGATCCTTGCGTCTATGTACTTACATTAAGTACAAAACCATGCGATCTTTAGCCGGTAGTTTATTGCATAAACGTACAAAAAAGCAATTTATTTGTAATACCTAGACTACAGGGAAACACTAATTGGACCAACTACTTTACTTTGGATTAGCAGATCTGCTTAGTGTGAAAACACTTACCACGCTCTCTCGAAAGTCAAGAAAACAGATATTGACGAAATTTTGGTCCAATAATTTTGACTATAGATATGTATTAATGCATTAGAAGATAAGATAAAACCAGCCTTCGTCCATAAAAACAGTTCTACTCAATCAATCATTTCAATACTCTAGAAACCAATACCAACTTACAATTCAGCATTGAAGCCACATGAAAACTGGTGTTATAAAACATCGCTGCTACATTAATGTTTGCACTGTTAAACGGAACCATGATGCCAGTGGTCAGCCAGCTCTCCAGTGAGATGCCAGATCGGTGAAGTCAGAGGAATTCCTCTCGGAAAATTGTATTCCGACACAATTTAAAATTCCGTGTTAGGAGCTAATTTATTAACGACGTTGTATTGTAAACAGCAATGTGCTGTTGTAACGACCATTGAATACAGTTACATGTACTAAATTACAAAAGACAAATGGTCGCAGCGGTTGTCAGAACAATGCAGTTTATCGCTGCAACTAGCGCCCACCAATTGTCCTTCAGATAGGACCTTCAAATAATCTATTCATAAAGATTTGCAACAAATTCCAATGTTGTAATATTAGATTTGGTAGCATCTTTGCATTTGCATACATGTCAACCATGGAAAAACTAGATATAATAATAATAATAATACCGAAAATTGCCTTAAATCCTGTGGTTGTTTGCTTACGTCAACGATTTTACAGTATTAGCCACTTTATGAACCATACAATCTAATCCTACTTCTTCGCCTAATTGCATCTATAGAAATACATATAAATAATTCTACTGTAAATATCTTCCGAGGACCTCAACGCACGCATAGTGTACAGTACCGTGCACGTCCTGAGCATTCAGTAATAACATCACCGGCAGATAATAAACGAAAATTGTTGAGTAAATGCAATAAGGAAGGTCAACCCCACACGAACAGGCCCTTAAGAGGTTGTCTAAGAAAGAAGAAAGAATCCGATTCCAACGGATAAAACTCAAATTGGAAGTGTTTGAACAAAGAATTTTTTGTGCAGAAGTCAAAACACGAAAAAATGCTACCAGATAGTGCTTTTCCAACTACTAAACAAGCAGGAGCTTTCATCCTTCGCTGGGGTTGCTTTTCTTATGCTAGAATAGAAGATCTGCCAAAAAATTAAAGAACTTATTAGAAAACAAACCTCCAAATCTCTAAATATTCTAGGAAAATGCTATCATGTTGGGGAAACCTCTAATCGGTCACAATTTAGTGTTTGTTCATGATTATTATCATGATCTTAAACACATAACAGCAACAAATGCGGAAACTATTTCAATAGTATGCAGCAATAAAACATTCTGCAGGTAGTAGAATGGCCGTGACAAAGTTTATTGACCCCATTGAACTGTTTTGTGGTGAATCTGGTATAAGAAGTAGGTAATTAGTTTTAAAAAAACTAATAAATTTGATGCCTAGAATTGAAAAATTGTTCAAACTACCCTTATATAGGATTTTAATTTATTTTAATTCAACTCCAATATCCCAAGATTTATGAAAAAGTCAAAACCAATCTTCTTGCAGATGCAGCCAATTTCTTCTACCTTTCTGGGGAGGTTACGCTTACTTATTTGATTGATCTATGATTAGACTAGTCAAAACCACCGAGAGAGACCGTAACTTCACACAAAACTGTACATATAGCAATACGCTGAAGAAATTGCAAATACATCGAAAAGTAAACGAAAATCGAAAATTTTGCATATTAAACGACACCTACAGTAAGTTGGCTCAAATCTGGAAGCTTTAGGGCAAACCAATTGACCTCTCTCACAATAATTAGTCAGCACGATCCCTTAACATACATAAATTTAACTAATTAAATGCTCAAAATGAGGTTGGCTACCTACGTTAAATTTATGTTAACCGCAAATATAAATCCTATTTAACCGTCAATTAGCAATATAGTAACATGCAACGGTCGGGATGAAATGCAAGAAAAAAAATGAATCGCGACAGAAGGAATTCTGTGCGGTAGACAGCAAGCGAGTTCATCGCAGATTTATTTATTGTAGCTTGATGTGGTGATAAATGTGCTGCTGATGAATAAACATCTAGTCGTGAATGGAACGGTTTGTGTTGTTTAGATAATTCGAAATAATGAATGAAGTGGATTAATGACAATGTAGATAGATAGCGTAGACTGTAATTGAAATGTAATTGCGTGTGTTCATGTATACTTGTCAAAAAAATCAATAAAACGAAATCACTACGAATGTTATAACGGATTATCGCGATGTAAATGGTATTCGGGGCAAAGTGATAAATTAAATTTTTTCCTCTTTTAAATTGAATGATTTCTTTATTAACTTGTGACAAAACAGAAAGTAAAAATATTATTACGTTGATGATTGATGATAAATAATTTATGTATGTATATAAATCGTAGAAGAATATGTTTAAGGCGGCATGGTTTTACTTTATCCAATAATAATAACGAGTATAGTAAATTTACCGCAGAGAGCAATTTTAATAAAGGTTTGACTCATCAATTTAAACGGAAAAATCTTCTTTGTTAGCCAGCGGAATCTACAGTTCTTATTGTCACAACAACTTTCTCAAACATTCTTTCTTTCAAGAAATATTATCGAAGATATCTCCTAATGAACCTTCACTTACACGAACAGGCCCTTAAGAGCTTATATAGTGCTGTGTAACAGCACCAGGAATTCCACTACGAAAGCTACGTCCAATTTGTTGACAACAGCAGAACAACTAAAATCCCGATAAATTCGTTTTCTCAGATAAAAACTTATTACACGGTCTCGACATTCGAGCCGTGTACATTAATAATTCTCGTAGATGAATTATATTCTATTGTTAATTGGACCGAAGTCGTGCACGGAGTTTTTTGTTGTCCGTACGACGTATGGACAGTACAATAGCACTCGGTGTCGATCCCAACGACCTCTCCTCTCTCGTTTCTTTTCTCGAGATCCTCTTTTTTAGTAAACCGGGTGGACGGACACTGGTCAGCTTGTGAGCATCCGCACCTATAGCATATCCTAGTCAACTGTATTGCAGTACAGTAGTAGACGTGAGCATGTTCCCAAAATGTTTTTTTTTATTATAATTAAACATTTCGATAATGATTTATTGAAATATTTAGTGTTATGATTAGAATTAATATAGAATTGATCTGTGACAATTATCACCACTTCTGGGAAGAATGAAGAACATCTGGTAACTTTAAAAGATTGGTTGTGCCCTTGAGGTTTAAGAACATTCATGTATAGCTTGATCAGATTTCTTCTCATTGAATTAAGAACCTTACAATACGAACTAGATCATGTGCTTTTCTGCATTAAACTTAAAGACTTTGATCATTTTTCCATAAAGGACCCTCATATTTTCGATAAAGCTTTACCACCACCATTTGTTCTAGATTAAGCATCTGTTGAGTTTTCTTCCTAACAAAACGTCGTTTCACCTTCAACGACTTAAAATAGAAACCACTTAGCCATATTTGAAGTATAGAGGTATGTAGGAGCATTTACGCAATTGGTGATGCCAAGACTTAAGTTGTGACCTTTAATATCAATTTCTGTAGCGTCGATTATACCCTTCTCAAATATTTTCCACCAAAAACTTTAGAGAAAACTCTCAAGGAACCCCACATTGCCACCAAGTGCGACACGTACAAGGTCATCATTTGATTAGCGGTCGAGATGGCATAATAGAAGTAATTGCGGCATCAGGGATAAAAATAATAATAATAATAATAATAATAATAATAATAATGGTTTATTGTCCAACAATTTAACACCAATAATAGGACAAAAAATATATATACATGTATACATACAACTAACAATAAAAAATAAAAAAAAGAATGAATAAGTAAATAAAACTACAGATCATTAATTGAACCAAAGAATATATCGCTGTAATGGAGGTCAGCAGAACGACACATAGTAGCAAGTGGTGAAGCAGTAAGGATGTTAGATCTAGAGAGAGGAAGAGAAAACGAAGTGAAGGAACGTGAGGTAACTCGAGGAACACGAAAGTTAAGGGAAGAAAGAAGATGTAGGCTATCAATCACTCCATGGACCAACTTCCATATGAAGCGGGCACCTTGATATTCTCGGCGAAGTCCCAGAGCTGTCATACCATGTCTATGGAGTAGCGACGTATAGTCAATACTGTGATACTGAGATTACAGAATGCGGACTTGGTTTGAAGGAGCGGGCGGTAACACACAGAATTTCAGATTTTTTTAGAAAATCTGAGCGTCATTTACAAATAGTCAATAGCCAGTAACTGAACCAAGTTTTATATTGTAAACTTACAACCAGATACCAAAACCAGATATTATTAAAATATCGATTTGAAGGAAAGAAAGAAGTGGTCTTCAGAGTACCTAAGTACATCAAAATGGAAAATTACTTACATCTCATACTGTACCTACATAGTACTTAACAAGATTGAAGTACGTTCGTTAAAGAGTCGCATTGCTTTCGAAATCCGTGTACTTGTGTTTACTTTTTATTAGCTTCCTCTCGTCTTCCTTTTCAATGGAGCGTACAGCAAACGCACCAAACAGGTATTTATATGCCATTTCATTTTCCTCCGCTCAACCGATTGTTAAATATGTAGTGATAAAAGAACACGAATCTAGTAAAAAGGATGAATTATTTGTACTACATGTACGGTTCAAATTACAATTTCAGTTAACACTTTCCAATTATTTGTGCTTGGATAAATACTAGCAGGAATCTCAAGGTTTATGCTAATTCAAGATGTGCTATCTGTTGACTACGCATGGTATTGGAATATCATTAAAACAAACCCTTTGATTTACTTACGCAAATCGTAGATCTTAAATTATAAAAATAATCTGCTTGGAGGGACTAATGTATGTGTCGCAGGCAGATTGAATAATCCGGCTTTTTTCAAAAGACTAGGCATTATGCAAAACGCCGGCGTTTGTACCAAAGAACCGTAATGATGCTATCGGCCTGAATATTTTTAGTCGTTTTTCAAAACGCCTACCTAGAGTCAGGCAAATTGGGCAAGAAGTACGATCTTATGGATGTTGGAGGTTCTACTACTTTAATATATAAACGGGAAAGTTATGACGCTCCCATAATCCAAATTATTTCTACACAGCAATACTACGACAAACTTAAAGATATTCATCGAATCACAAGCCATGGAGGACGAGACAAAATGATATTCGCACTGAAACAAAAATATTTTATTTCCAGGAATGTTGTAGAAATTTTTGTTAATTTATGCAAGTTTTGTAGTTGCAAGAAGTCTCTTCCCCGAAAAGGCGTCGTAGTTCGTCCAATTTTATCCAAAGACTTCAATGTTAGAGGCCAGGTCGATTTAATTGATTTACAATCTACTCCCGATAGAGTCCATAAGTGGCTATTAAATTATCAAGACCACGCCACTAAATTTTTACACTTACGGCCTCTTAAAAGTAAACGTGCTGTAGAAGTGGCCTCAGAACTTTTAAAAATATTTGTGGAATTCGAGGCGCCGCATATTCTACAGAGCGACAACGGTCGCGAATTTACCGCATTGATTATTACAGAATTGATGGAAATGTGGCCCGATTGTAAAATTGTACATGGCAGACCACGTAATCCTAAAAGCCAAGGTAGTGTAGAGAGAAGCAACCAGGACGTTGAAAATATGTTACGTGCATGGATGAAGGGCACCAATTGTACGCAATGGTCTACTGGATGTTACTTTGTTCAGTTTCAAAGAAATAGTTCGTTCCATAGAGTCATTAATCGAACACCATACAAGGCTTTGTTTGGAGCTGATCCTAAACTTGGCCTTAGTAGTTCTGCCATACCAAGAGATGTACTACGCAGAATTACTTCAGAAGAAGAACTCGAAACTATTCTTGATGTTAATGCTGCAAACAACATAGTATTGCAAAGGAACTTGATGATAACATAAACAACGACGTAGAGCTAGGCCCAGAATTACCAGTCAATTTAACAAATAATAAAAAAACTGTGTCTCAAAAAGGTCTCTGCATTGTGTGTAAGGAAAGTGGCAGTAATATAGAGAACTGCTCTGAATGTGCACGAAAGGTTCATTATAACTGCGGTGGTTGTAGAGACGGATCTAATTTATTATGCCCTCTGTGCTTCCAAGAAAAAAGAATCATCGAAGAAAGAAAATCAAGTTATGTAGGTCAAAAGAGAGAAGCTGAAAAAATGCTTGAATCGTCTGCCCAGAAATTTAAACCGATAGAAGTTGGTACTTGCGTAAAAGTTGCTATCCCTAAAGTCGATCGGGGTCGTTTAGATAAACAGAATTTGTTAGGCCAGGTTATGGAGCTAGAACATGGACTGTACAGAATAAGAACCAAACGTGGCATTATAAAAACTAGTTCTCTAGAAATGAAATTGATCCTTGTAAGTCTGGCCCATCATTTCTACGTGCACCAGATAACATGATAACTCTTCGTGAAGTGGTAACACTAGAATCAAAATTTGGAGGATAGGGATACAAGAAATGTTTTTGCAAGGGGTCTAAAATTCAATGTAACACAAACAAGGTTCGTAAAAAAACCGGGGTCTTGTGCAATTCTAGGTGCCTTAACAGTAGCACATGTCCAAACAAATGACTGTAGTCTCATATATTTTAAATAGAATTAGAAATCAAATGTATGTACTTTTAAGATCTATTGTACTTATTTATATTGAAATATATGAATGAAACATACTAAGATTTGTATTGATGTATTTATTCATTGTTATTTACTTACCCATTTGGGAAATCTTGTACAATTATAAGCTAAATACTTTGCTTGTAGAAGTTTTGAAAGATTTTAGAAAGATATCTTGCAATATCGATGACATAATTCAATGATAATTATTTAATTTGCCTAACTGCAGGTAGGCATTTTGAAAACTAACTAAAAATATTCAGGCCGTTAGCAAAATTACGGTTCTTTGGTACAAACGCCGGCGTTTTGCATAATGCCTAGTCTTTTTGAAAAAAGCCAGATTATTCAATCTGCCTGCGACATATGCATTTTTTAGGAAAATGTATCAACAACATTTTAATTACCTGAGATTTGAATTAAGTATATAAAAAATGATAACTTACCATTACTTACACAGAATGTAAAATAATGGTACCATGAAGAACGTGATAAATTGCGAAAATATTCGCATCATTGATGTGCTGTGAACTAGTACTTTATGCAACAAAACTGTTGTGGAAACTTGACGAGAATATTTTGTTTCTAATATTTCTATTCACTCAAATGTTTCACATTGATATAGTAAACACTTCGAGAGTCCTCCAAATAGTGTATCCATATGCCCTGTTGAATGTATGTAGAAAAATTCTTCAGTTCATCATTTTAAGAATATATCAGGCAAAAAGTTGTGGTCCAAAGATTAAAGCTAGTGGGGAAAGAGCTAATGTAGACATTACAATATTTAATGCAATTTAGATTAAAGTCCAGTAATGAGTATCATGATCTTAATAGAGCTTAGAACGCAGCTTAGCTGGTTCTAGGATTATTTTTTAAACCAGTTCAACCAGTTTTGACCCGATTTTAGAACTACCTTAAAACCAACTAAACTAGATATGGTTCCAAAACCATTGCCGTAGAAAAGCTACTTTTATAACTAATAAACAGATAACCTCTTTTCTAAACCAGCTAAGTAGCTTTTACAACCAGCCCTAGACCAGATAATCAGTTCAGCAGTGCAACAATAGAACTTACATTCACAAAAAATTATAAACTATAAGATAGTATTTATCAATATATACTTTATTCATAAAAAAAATCATCGTACTTGGGTAGAAAACTTTTTGCTTTTACCTGTTAAGGAACTTACTTTTCCACATAAAGTTCAAGTGATTTTCCGGTTGAAAGTGAATTAAAACATACTTTATTCGGTTATTCCATAACCGAAATATATTTTCGTAAAAATACTTCTTCAGTGGAAGAAAATAACATTTAATTTATGCCAAATAAATTTACGAACAAATAGTATTTAAATACAAAAACTTTATTGATATCTGAAGAATTATGTTTACAATCCCATGAACAAAATAAAATATTTTTAAAATGCAGATTTATTATAACCATAATTGTGAAATAATGTCAAGCTCTAGCAATTCTGTTCGAGTACTAGATAAGTCCATAGCAAAAAATTTAGTCGCGAGTTTAATTAACAAAATTTAAGTATAAATCAAATTATTATAAATTATACTTAAAGTTTCAATATCTGTTTTAAAATTGATCCTTCTTAAAATCTTAAAATTTTCAAACTCAAAGTTATGTCATCATTCTTTAGAGTGTTCAGACAAAGCAATTTTTCCGTTTACATTATGTGATACTCTGTATTGATGATTATAGAGGGGTTTTTGAAATGTTGTTTAGGTTGACCTATATACCCTTTCTTATTGTTTGATTTAGTATCTGCGTTATAACTTTTATGTATTTATTTATAGGATAACGATTTTTATATAATACCTACTGACCTAAATTTGCTTAAATTATTGTAAACATTATTTTATCTTTCGATAATTTTGTTGATTGGCATGGCTATTTGTTTTTAAATTTATTTGACACAAATTAAATGTCAATGTTTTCGACTGGAAAAGTATTACTAAAAAAACCTTATTTACATTCTGAAATAATTTGCTTTTTAATTGAATTGTGTTTCAATTAACTTTAAAGTAAAAAAATATCTGAAAATAAAAAACTAAGTGCTTACTCGTCATAAAAATATATATATTCACCCAGTCCCAGTATTTCAAAACATTTAAAAATATATGTACATTCAATTTGAGAATTGGGATTCCCTATTTAATCTACGGCTAGTATTTATTTACAAAATGATCAGGAAAGCGTCAATGTCAACAACCAAGCAGCTTGACCGTATTTACTTACCATAGACGTGGTTATAGGTTACTAGACCGTGAAATTCCAATTCTAACATTAAAATATACTAAATGAAAATTCGGGGTGGTCCGAATACATATTTTATTGTAAATTGAGAGCTGCGTTCGTAAATCTTTGTAATACAAGAATAATAATATGTAATAAGACGAGAGATTGTAAAATCTAAAACGGCTGCGGTTATCGTAAGTGATATACATTGATATATCTCGTAATAGCTGGTTTGAAATTGAAACTGTCTTGCGTGATAATTTACGTAATTCACATGTGCCGTTAGATCATTAATTTTCGTAATACAGTAAAATTTATATCGATTATTAAATCTACAAGAGAAAAACATAAGTAGCGGTACAACCTACATTGTTTATGCTTATAACATAATCTAACCAATGACTGTGATCCTAATTCCGATGATAAAGAAAATACTTTTTGCGCCACTGCAGCTCTCACTTTGTAAGATGTGTGTATAAATGTATTTGCATGGCTTTGTTAGATTGTTAATTATGTTCCAACTGCGAATGATACTCCAACCGTGGTACAATCGTCAGCGACAAGACTCGAATCATAATTACAACGATCTGGTTATTGTCTTATACATTAATAATTCCCCCAAAACATACAGTTTCCATGGAGTTTGCAGATGGTAGTTGTAATTGCTTATTGCAATCGTTCAATACAATTTTGCGCTCAAAAAATTACAAGCAGATAACAATCAATGTATCAAGTTTCATTCGAATCAACTTTTACAATTGAGAAGACTCCTTTGTTGGTAACAAACGCATTTATTACAGTGAGACTTTTTCCATTACACCATAAATCGCGCGTAAAGATACCGATATCATGGAACGTACCATTAACGAACAGATAATTACGCTCACTGTTATATTTGATTCGAGACGAGTAGCACGCATTATTACTCAGATAAAAACAGCAACGTTGTAGTCCCACTAATGATAATACGATAGCTTTTTGCAGACGCACGATGCTTTCAAATTAAGACACCCATACTGTTTTAATTGAATTCTGAAACTGGCCTGCAGGCATTAAAAGCTGCAGAAGAAGGGCAGGACGGCATACAGAGCCGGCTACTACTTTTTCTGCTATGCGAAATATAATAATTAATTCTGCGTCTGACGTTTCAGATTTTTCTGTTCTCCACCATTACATCACAGTCTGTGTTCTTTGCGATAATAAATTGGAAATGTTAGATACATTGCACATCATAGGGTGTGATTTCTTTTTGAAATACCATCTGTTACAAAAATAATGCTTTATAGATATGATCGGTCTCAGTTTCGTGTTTGTGATAATGTATCTTTTCGTATCTTTAAGGAGTAGGACGGAATGATTTATTGCAAAAGGACATGTGCAATATTATCTTATAAAAGTAAAAACTGGTTAGGCACATAATATTGCGTTGGACGAATGGTAGCCCACGATATTTAAACATTAAATTGAAATAGTCTGCACAGAAAATTAACAGTAATGTAGGTAGTATTACAAATATTGAAATATTTGCCAATTAGAATTTTTCTTCCTTTTTTTTCGAAATGTGAAATTTTGCAAGCTGTCTAGATTGTTCTAGTTTTTCTGGACTCCGCTCCAACCTTCTATCGTTTTATCATGTGTAATTTATAAAATAATTAAAACAAAACGATGTTTTGTTAGCACTTTCTTTTTTGAGATTCCTAAGTTGTTTTCGATTGTTCTGAACTGTACCAAAGTTTCATCTTGGGAACATGCATACTTCACGAAAAAATAAGAAAAATAAAATTTGTCGGCTTTCCATTTTCCAGAATCATTCTTTTATAAAATGTTTACTTTCTCCAACGCTTAATTCGCAAAATAATTTTTAAAAAACGTAATTATAAATAACTTTCAGATTCTGAATTGGTTGGTTTTTCTGCATTATTTCAAGCCTCTTTCTTTTTGATATTTCCAAATTCGAAAGTTTCTTCTGGTTATTCTCCACTGTACCAAAGTTTCAGGTTTGGAACATACACCTACTTCATGAAAAATTGAAAAAAAAAACCAAATTTAGTAGACTTTCCATTTCTTGGGATCGTACTTTTACAAGACGTTTGAACATTTTGTCCAAAATTTTTACCTCTAACAAAGCTTACTTCGCGAAATATAACGGAATTCTAAAATAAATCTGAAATAACCAGGAATAACTTTCAAAATCTCAATTTTCCAAAAACGCGGTTGGGTTGCAAAGCTTGGTGTTTCTCAAATATTTCATGAAATATGCTTGATAGAAAACTGAAACTACTTCTTCTAGTTTTTCTGGACATTCTTCTAAAATTTTAGCATTTTAACATGTATAATTCATAAAAGAATTGACACAACAGGAAGTTTTACTATCCTCTTTTTTTTGGAAATTCGAAATTTGAACTTGTTTCAAGTTGTAACGAACTACGGCGTTCGTGGCAAGAAAAACAATTTTTATAAGTTATTTTCTTTCATTCAGCGAGTTAATATTTGTTTTTAAATTGTCTTCTTGTATTGGCATAGGTAAATAGTTGTGGTCTCACTTGCATATTCGAGTTTTGATGTGTATTTTTTACAATGTTTTTGCTAATGATGCCATGACGTAAAAAGGTACTGGCCAGGATATATAAAGACTGCGTTTTGCCGTTACAATCCACCCACTTTCCTTTCTTCCTGACTGTTGGAGCCGAGAAGTTGGCCGGTAGGTGAAGAAGCAACTTAAGTTGGCCTTCACAAAACCCCTTTCCGTTATCCCCGACTGTTGGAGCTGAGGAGTTGACCCCTTACGAGCCGGGTATTCTGTGGCGGAGCCGAGAAGTTGGCCTTTTCAGAATTACCACCGTTCCGTTCGCAGAGAATTTGTTGATCCTCACAATAATCCCGTATACAACTGTCGACACATTGCTTGACGAAGGGAGAATGCAGAGTGAAAGTGTGAGAATGGGAGCGAGTGGCGCAGGGAGGTGAGGATCCGGCCGGGCCTGAGTACGGGTGTACGACCGGATCTTAGCCTTTGGGGGTAGCGATCCCACGCACCTGAGCCGGTCTAGCAGTACCGTGGGCGCAAAACCACAACTGTAGGAATCTCGGTTACGAAACTCCAACCAGTGAGTATGACTGGTAGCAAGGGGGCCGGTTAAGCCCGGATGGGCTTATTGCCCATCCTTCCGGCCGTAAGGGTTGGACTCTTGCGGGCAGTGGTTGAACCGGCGTTAGGGGTTACGCCATCCATCTTCTTAACCCCAGGTACTAGCCCCTCCGCTAGTACGGGATGTCCTAGATAGGTCCCGCCTCCACCAGAAGGGGTATTGGGTTTTGCGGCCTGAGAACACTCTGGTAGCCTTCGGGTTCGCGGCGGCCCGGGGGCGCGCTGATTGGGCGTATCTCGATCCCTCGCCCATGGGGGCCGTGGACAAGAAGTCATCTCCAGACAACGTCCACGTTAAACCATCTCTTTGTTTGTTTGTTTGTCGACACATTGCTGTCAATATAATTATTGTTTCAGTAGATTATGTTTTACCTGTTGAAGAAAGTTACCTGGATACCTAGCCCATACCTTGCGTAAGGATTTATTGAGGTTCTATTATTGTATATAAACTTGTCGCATTGCTATTCTTGTAAATGTGTATCTGTTGTCTACAGTATTTAGTTCTGTAAGCCGCTTGTTTTACGATTTCTGCATTTTATAACATTTCATTTGACCATTCACCAACTGTGCACGATCAAGAATTTCTCTTTTTGTTTGAACTTGTAAATGAATACATATTTGAATCCTACCTGTTTCCTTCATGCTACCTCTTGGTGAAAAATTCGCTGCTTTGCAAACGGAAATGACCTGTGTTTGATAGATAAATAATCTTCCGCGTTACTATAACAACTTACTGACAATTAGCAGACTCATCGCAGTACGCCATCTAGTGAGTTCCATCGCAACTTAGTTAGGGCGCAGGGATTAGAGATCCGCGCGTGTTTGAGTCGACTTTGTTTAATTATCTAAATCCCGAAAGTACCGTTGCAAGGTTATTCTCTATTATACCAAATTTTCATCTGTGAAACACGCATACTTCATGAAAATTTGAGAAAAGCAACATTAGTAGGTTTTCCATTTTCTGGAATCGTACTTTGACAAGAGATTTGAATATTTTTTCAACATGTTTACCTTCCACGATGCGTAATTCGCGAAATATTTTATAAAAACGAAATTATAAAACGAACTTAAACAACCCCGAATAACTTTCAAAATCGTAATTTTCCAAAAACCAAGCCAAGCTTATTTTTTCTCAATTATTTCACGAATTATGCATGATAGAATACAACAAGAAACAAGATACAGCAAATGAGGAATTACCTGCAAACTTTTAAAGTTTAAAATTTTCTCTTCTTCACAAGCATCATATTTTGTCTTTTGAATTATTGTGTAAAGCGTGCATTATAGAAGGATAAAACCTAGAAGATAAGATACACTTAGAACCACCTGGAACAGCTTTCAAAATTTTGAGTTACAGAAAAGTGACAAGCCACCTATATAGACGACAGTTTTTCTCAAGTATTTTAAGAAGTATACAACACCACATATATGAAAACTTGAAATAATATCAAACAAAGTTGGATATCTAATACATTAAATGGAAGTAGATGCCATGATATCAATTTATACCGCGAAGAGATCAATAACCATCTATAAACGTGAAAATGAGGCTTATGTATGACAAAGCAACAACCTTTCCTAACTAGTATCTCTATTTTGCTGGTATGCCTATCAATGAATGGCCAACTGTGCATGCTGCCAATTTCGTTAAGTGTTAGCAAAACTCAAACTGTAAACTGAAACTAGAAAACCTCAGAACATTTTATCACCAAACTCTATACATAAGAGGGAAGTGGAGTGGACAGGACCCTCGTATTTTCCCTCTACACAGAACCCAACGCATAATTTATAAACTTCTTCCTAATAAAGAATATACCACTCAATTAGATTTTATACCTAAGTTAAATAAAACGCCTAAGGATAGTGGATCAGCAGAGCTTCTGGGAGCAATCCTCAACATCAGATTAACTTGGAGAGATGAAGTCGATGCTCTCTTTAAAAAGCCATTCTCTGTACTTTATGCCACACGAAGAATTCGCTTAATGACAAATAAAGAAACAGCAATAGTAGCTTATAATGCACTTTTCCACTCTAGAATGACGACAGCATTCAATTAGGAAGAGAATCTGCGCTTGCAAATGACATTTTGGTCTTTCAGAAAAAAGCCTTGCGCGCGATTGCGAAAATGCAGCAGATAACGCACTGTAGACAGTTATTTATAAAAGATAAGATAATGTCACGACCATCAGTGTACATATAGAATCAACCAATTTATGCAAGATTGCCTCTTATATCACTAAGAAGAAAGAGAGAAGTCATGTCTTTTCAGTTGCCATCTAGGCATTAAATACCCCTTCCACCCCATAGACTGGCAGCAACTGCAGCGAAAAGTAGACACTTGGAATTGTTAAATATGCTTCCCGCTTCGTAGACTGTAAAAACATTCTCACGTGATTAATTGAAGTATCAGTGCGACTTCTTTTGATGGAAACAATGTACCCAGAGTGCCAGAATAAATCTATTGCGACACACTTTAATACCTTTGTTTTTCAGAAGCGTTTACTGAAAAATCGTGACAATCCTGTAGTAGCCCCAAGACACAACTTGAAAACTTCTCCTTTAGTACTATGTAGAATTTAGATAAACTAAACAGCAATTACTCCCTGTACATAAACATGTTCCGATAGTAAAAATATCTTACGACCACATTAATTTGTAATGCGCAGTGCTAGTAGTAAAATTTAAATCAACAGAAGCTCAGGAACCCGTTGAAGATGTTTGCAAACAGATCTGACGTCCGCTATCTAGCAAAAGAACTTTAATATGACTGATATAATCGTAATTAAAACTGAAGAAATTACAAGCACGTACTAATATGCTTGTAATATCAATACATTAGATAAGACGTAACCCGTTTCGTTAGCTTAATTAGGTAGTTTAGTTGAAAGTAATCTACTCATAATGATATAATTACAGTGATAACGTTTTATCTTGATTCAAGTAAACGTAGAGCGCCCACCATTATTAATGAAATAAGTTATACTTAGATCTCGAAACGTGTACCTGGCTAGAGTTTTTGCCCGTTGTAGTTGGTAAGTCTTAGAAATGAATGTTAATTGTTCGCAATTAAGCGGTGCTTCAGTATATTTCCCGACCGTTAGATGGCGCTAAGTCCCTCATCAATCTTGAGCCGGAATGCTTCCTCTGAAAGTAAAATTAGCTCTCGTCGTCGTCGCTGACAAAGAGAGAGAAAGTATCTCCTCGGCGTAATTTTCGAGTTAATCAGTTTTCGGCAAACTTTAGCAGTTAAGATTAAATGCGAGAAGGTGAAACAGTAACAAATTTGATACAATTCGGGAAAATTAAAGTCATAATTATTGCCATTTCTGAGAAAGCAGGGATGTAACATCCCTCTCCTGAAAATTTTTACACGCGATCTTAAACTTCTAATTACTTTCCCAAAAATTAATCAGAACGCGATTTTGGGCGCTAGAAGTTGGTAACGCTGAAGGCCGAATTTAATGAATGTTGAAGAAGAGATTGGTGTTTGAAATAAACTTTAATTGCAAACGGTTTTAGTTTTTAATTACTAATTTGTGAAACGTTCTCACAAAAAATCATCATCAGTAAGTGTAGTAGAAGTTTTTTTATCATATCTCTGGTTGAGCTTGTATGTTACCAGAGAACTTTTCGCACTAATCTTAGAATGATGCATTTTCAATCTAATTTGGGACGTTTTTTACATTTTATTTATGTTTCTGCGATTTGATATGGATAGATGAGGGTGATAGCCGCAATAATATTATAAACGGCGACATTATGCGGTAACAAAGCCATTAAACATAACTACCCACACTAAAAAGATGCATTGAAGCAAAGTAAAACAGTTCAATTAATTTTACTGTCTTCTTGGGACAAATGCTAGAAAACCATTATGCGACAGCAAGAGTTTCTTCTGCATTTGCTTGCAATGACTCTATGTATGTGTGTTTATTGGGATTTATTAGAAATTGAGCTTTAAAAACAAGTCATCAATCATGAGACGAATGCTCAATTGAAAATTGGTTTAGATGGCTAAACACAATTGGTGGTTCCGAAACAAGAATAGACATTATCCCCTGTAGTTTTTAATAATAGACATTAGATGAAAACTACTAAGCACAGTAGTATGATTATCTAGCCTTAGTTTAACTGATTTCTTTTTATTTACATATCAGTATACCGAATTTAACAACAGGATGAGACTAGATTGAGCCATTTATAAAAGGGAATAAAAAATAATTATTTGGCACCCTATTATTATTCGTTTTGTTAAATTGCAGGAATTGCTAGCAAACGCCATTTTTTAGCTCAAGCTCCTAACAATTATTCCCAGTAAGCCTGGCAAAATATTGACAATATCTACTAGAGCAACCAGTACAACTTAGGAAGCCAGTATAGATTGAAAAAAGAAAATGAGCGAGGAAAAATAAGTTGGTGTTCTCAGCTCAGAAAAAGGGGACTCAACACAATCAATCTAAATTAGACAATGCAACTCTATAGAACAGCTTGCCACCCCCTTAATAGTTTTCCAAGAATTCCAAAATTGGATTACTACCCCGTTACCAAAACAAAATGTTGTGCTGGGCGGCAACCAGTCTTGCTTATAATAAAATTTTAACTTTGTATACAAAATCTAATACATGCTCGATGCAAAGTATATTCCCCAAAAACACAAAATTCAGAGGAGAACAAGAAAAAACTTTACCAATGCGATCATCTTCAGCTAATTCAGCTGATTCAACAATATACCAATACCCTACTATAGGGAATAGAAATGACTACGTACAGTTGAACCCCTATACATATCTCCTTTACATTTATTTATTTTGTTTAACAACAAGAAGTTTTGCAATCCTCTTCTTAAACTATGACAACGAAAAACAACCGACTTTGAAATCCAAAATTGAAAGAAGTTCAACAGAATAACCACCTAACCGATGCAATTTAAACATTAATATTTAGATAATAGTACAAGAGAACTTATTTTACCAGAAGTTTTGGAGAAATTGAATAGTTGGCTCGTGTTTGAATAACCATTTCACGTAAATCACATTTCCAAACATCATTCCGTTTTGTCAATAACAAAATAAACAGCTAACCACCAAATTATCAGTCTTAACCCTAATTGACTGCAACTTTATGTTTGAATTGAATACCTATTATGAAAAGCAGGTTCAGAAACAATCCAGGAAGAGTAGTGACAATTTATGGTAGAGTGTACGAAAATAATTCGGAAAAACATATGGCAAACCCACTACATCTCACAGTTGGTTTTGAAAAACCCACAATTTGTCTTCTCAATCTTCGCTTCTTCCAGATGAGTTTCCCAAATGATTAGAAACAACGAATGGAGAACAACCAACAAAAAATGATAAGACCAGATTGCTAGTATCAAAACCCAAAGTGCGGGATAATCAGTCGTAGACCAAAAATTTTGTGTGCACAATAAAAAAAAATTTATTAGAATTATTTTTTTTCTATAGAAAAAAAATATTTGTTTTGTAATCAAAATCAAGTCATTTATTTAAGAAAATCATTCTAATGATGCTTTAAAAACTGCAGTGATATTTCACGAACAATATAAAAACTAGTTCTTAATGTTATTCAAAAATGATGTCCAGTTATTCGAAATAGTTGCATAATGCCAAAGAGCTAAACAATGTAAAACAGAAAAAAAGTCACAAAAAACATACAAGAACGACAAAAACAGTATAATACTGCGATGTAACAAAAGGTAAACCTTCTACCGAGAAAAATCCACTTAACGAAGTGTAGAATTTTATTGCCGCACATTATTTCACGAACCCTTGTACTCCCTGCTCGTATGACGTACCATATATAACGCTTATATTACAAAAGTTAATTAACGAGCTATAGGAATCCCACAAGAAATCGTTTTTCGTTTATTTTTTGTTTTAATAAAGTCATTTTTTACGCCTTTCTGAGCGTGGTCGTTGACGTTCTAAATTGAAAAATGTTACCCCATATCGGTAGCAGACCATCAAAGATGCTTTTTTTGGCCTCTTATACAGCGTTTGTGAATGAGGCGATAATACTGTCGGCATCATTAGAGCTCCTTTTGTTGTGACAGCTGGTGGTAAGGAGGACCGTGTCTGTGCACGACCTAAGGAAATAATCTCACCGTCGTCGTCTTATGTATGTATGATTATGGAGAACCTATTTAGGAATTTGGTGAATTGGGAATCGTATATAGAATCCAATATTAATTATTTAGGCAATTAAAATTTCTCGCCTTTTTTGTACGGTTTGGTAACTTTGAAAATTAATTTTAAAAAATATGAAATTTCTCGTAGGTTTTTAAGAATATACAAGCCAATAAACGTTAAGCTTTGTATTGAATATAATTTATGGGAAACGTAAATATGTAACAATAAAGTAATAAATCATTGTTATAATAAAAGAATCCTAGTTACAACATGTATCGAACATTAACGAACATAAGTGAATACAATAAAATAATAAATATAACCAATCAAACTGAAGCTAATAAATCATTTACACGGTGTTATGTGCTAACATATGCTTACAAAAGAACGAACTGTTAACAGGTGAAAGATGACGAACTTTCACTGTATGCATTACTAGAATACATATGTCTGCTAAAGGCTGCATGCATAACATAACATGTAAGGAGATTTGTTAAGTACAACTGTAAAACTTGAAAAATTGCGAGCACTCAACATTTACATTCATTTTTATTGTTTACTTCCTAACACGTCGCAAATTATGCAAAGATTACGTGGAATTTTAAATACTGTTTCGGTCTTTATCATTAGTTAGGTAGTAGTGACCTGGTTCACAGGTTTAATTATAAATGCCTATATGTTTTTGAATGTTTATGTAACTATAATTAGTGAAATTACGGAACGCATGTGCTTGCTTTCCCAATACCCAACAATTTATAGAATTCGACACTAAATTATTCAGTAAAAGTATTTTTGTACTAGTGTTCGCACTTTTTTAATTTGATGTAGAACATACATAAGTTAAAAAGTATCTACAGCAGCTAATTTACAGTACCTAAATAGATGTACAAGATATACAGAGAGAGAAACATTACAAGTTTTATTGAAGAAAAATTATAACTTTATTGCCATGTATATATTTTTTATCAGAACCGCCAAATTATCACGAAAGATTGGTAAAATATTCGCAAAAAGTGATATTAACGATTGAAAATTCATTGAGTATACTTAGCGGTTAGCGTCTTTTTGTTCTGGCTTATTTATTACCACTATGAACATAGTCAGACTTCCACGAGAAAGATTCCAAAGTAAAGTCCATACCTTCAAAAATGTTGTTCATCTTTGGCTACGCTTTACTATTTTTGTATTTTCAAAATTTAAAAAGAATTAAAACTCAAAAACACTCAACAAAAATATAAAAAAACGTCAAAAACAAATAAAAGTTAACCAGTGATTAGTCAGACAATGATTTTAATTTTGATGATCTAGTAAATCAAACCACAAGTTGCATAATCTTTAATGTTTGCCCACCTCTTAAAGTCTCTGAAAAATGTAGTGAATTTTTGATATACTTACTGTATGTATCTTATTCAAGCCCAGATAAAATGTAACTGCTGGGTGACCAAAGAATGATTTTTTATGTTTTTATAGTTTATAAAAAAGTATGAAGCAATGAATTAACAAGTTTTCAGCGTTGGTTCTACCTGTTACTATATGTGAAATATCTCTGTTACATGTGAGTGCCAAAATGTATAGATATTAACTGATTTTAGTTGTCAAACGTTGGTCTAACCTATCCTGCAATAACAATCTTTGAGCATAGATTTTCACGACTGTTATTCACTGTGTTGAAATCTTTTAGATGTCGTCGGATAGAAAAGAATTTACTTGACATTTGGCTGAACAGGTTGTCAGGATCTTCAAAAGGTTTCTAAAGACTAAAGGATTTCTAAATCTGTTTTACAAAACAACACCCGAAAAGCTTCAACACAGACGACAACAATATTGTCCTTAAAGAAAAAAACTTCCTAATAGTTGTTTCCTTTCTAATTTTAAATTTAGGGCTTTTACTACAAACAAAATTGCTAAATATCTCTCATAACTATAAGCCTAAAGAAAAGTTGTTCGATCAAAATCTCTGATAATCAGTAGTGATCAAAAAATAGTCAATTTTTGTGGACAATTTTATGGATTTTTACTTTTTTGTGATGCCAACTTAGTCTACCTCTTTCTTTTAACTTTTGAATCTATAAACACTGTACAGAGCTTTCACAATTTTAGTCATTTACATCACCGTAACATATAGCAATTGTATCTACTATTAAATCAATGGTAAATTGGTAATTCATTACAATATTTCTACATAAAATAAGTATCACAGTTTAAAACATAGTGTTAGTAATGCTTGAAAGTCTAGAGAGGGTGTGAAACGGATTAAAGAGATAGTAAAAAGATGCAAAAGAAATCAATGGAACGAATATCTTAACTGAAATATTAGCTAAACTTGATAACTGATGGTGAGTATATATCCATTCACGCATGCAAGAAATTCTACAAAACTAGGATTCATGAGGTCAATCAGGAAAAATACAAAAAAGACTTATCTTGGAGATATTTGTATAGAATAAAGACAAAGATTTTGGTAACAATATGAGATAAGGAAACACCAATTAGACAATTAGTAAAATTTACAAAGGAAGACACAGTTAGTGCCACCAAATCAGTAAAAGAAAATAGAGCAGCCGCGATTGGATGACATTACAGCTAAATAGTTAGTTTGTTTTTTCTTCCATCGCAAAATGTGAAGTTTTTTTTTACTGCACCGGAATTTGTAGATGTAGTGAAAGCAATGTCACTACAATTATTGCAGAAAATTTACTAAAATTATCTATCAAAATGTATAAGAGACAAAAAAAAGATGTAGGGATGTTTCTCGGAGGCATCTTTTCGGAATTAATCTAGCAATAGAATGTTACAATCAAATAATAATGTAGACATTTCAAAATATTGCAAACTAATATCACTTATGAAACAAAGTGAAAACCTTACATGCCCAAAACATCTCTAAGTTTTACAAAAACTTATTGTACGAATTTGTTTAAATAATGCTCTTGATAAATGGTTATTGAAGAATATATCCAATATTACAGAATATACTTTGCCCACGATCAAAGAGCAGCAAAGGATTTTAAAGGGGTTATTCATATCACAATGAAAAATGTATCAATAAGTTTGTGGACAGAAATCTGTTTGATAAGGTAGCTCAAATAGTACTTAATTTTTTTCAACCTGAAGATGTTAAGTTATAAACAGGTCGTACATTTCGAAGATTGACTGCTACACCTTTAGTTGAATCTGGAGAAGACTTATGGCCATTTGCACCGAAGAGTTTAAGCGTGGCTTAACGTTAAGTAGAGCTTACATGTGGAAATTATCCACATGTAAGCTCTACTTAACGTTAAGCCACGCTTAAACTCGTCGGTGCAAACGGCCATTAATGACACAAAAGAATGGTGGTTGGATGATACTCTTTCCAATTATGTTCAGAAATAGCAACTACTATTATTTCATTGCTTCGCATCACATAACGTGTCTTCTTTAATCTCATCATGATGTATAACATTCTTGTGGTGAAATATCTTTGGAGGGTTTAGCCAGATGGCCAAGCATATTAGAAGAGATTTGTCAACACCAGTTCCAATGGTGCGTTTAATATTTTGGCAAAATCTTATTTCTCTTATTCTTCTTCTGTTGAAGAATTATTCTTTAATACTCTCTTTGCTAGCTATAATTTCACTCCATGCTTTTTACCAGTTCGAGTTTTAAGACACTCCTGTTGGGTTATGTCAATATTAGTTTATAAATTTTCGTCCTATTACATTAACAAACACAACAATATAAATGCGTGAAGTGTTCGGTATACACTAATATAATTCCCATTATTGCTACAAACTGCCGTGTGTGCTAAAGACAACAACTAACACACCTTTGTTGTACAGCGTAGATAGGTAAAATCTAAGTCTAAACATTATTCTATGTGTAACAAGTGTAACGTTTTCCAACGCTGAAGTAGCTTTGAATGAAAACAACATCAGATTAGCACCGCTTTGTAATTCCTAATAGCCAAGTATTGAATCTCTTCCGAACAAAGATTCTCTAAAATCCCATCACAGCCGATAAAACTACTTAGCAACAGGTGCTTAAACGTTTAACAATACCGTCAATAAACTCATTTCAGTACAAGTTGTAACTCTAAATCAAAATGGATTGTACTCTGTATTGCTTAACGGCGACGGAACTTTGAAGTGGCGTTTTAACACGACATCGTTCATCACTATAACTCTAAGTCCATTATAAGCGGACGTTGCCACCTTTTCCTAAAAAAAATAATTTAATTAACGCGTACTAATACTGACACCTACTCTCACGATCAAACTATTATTGAAAGCGGATTTTTATCTACGGCCAATTTGAGTCCATAATTCACGCTTCTAAATTACTACTGACAGTTCAATAAAAATAATTAATCATTCGTCTTAATCAACAATCACGCGTCAGCATCAATCGTCGATATTAGCAGTTTCCCCCCTGTAATTTTTCATATTCTCACTCGTATGTATACGAATGTAGTACCGAATACGTCGTACTACGACTAATGAATGGATAAACCTAGAATTGAAAACGGATATTCTTGATGGTGCGTCATCGATTTATGAGATGAAATGCGAATCCCTGGTAATTACGGGAGAAAGCCGTCATCTTGTCTCCGGATATTGTTTTGCAGTATATTCCGTACAAATTGATAAGTACGCGTAATATACGTTTTCAATATTGCGTACAGTAACAATACGGTAGAAAATACTTGAATATATTTGCAACAGTATACAAAGTGTTAAATAAATGCTGCGCATATTATTTTAACAGATGTTTAATATAAC
This sequence comes from Popillia japonica, assembly GCA_004785975.1. Lineage (NCBI taxonomy): Eukaryota > Metazoa > Arthropoda > Insecta > Coleoptera > Scarabaeidae > Popillia > Popillia japonica. Next base: position 41,969 of record SMLS01072696.1, read on the forward strand.
TCTAGCATGATTTATAAATATCAGTTGGCAGCTCCAGAATACTTGGAATTAATATGAGTGAGGTGCAATATTATTTAGAGACTAGCAAACACTGGTAGGATCATTAAATGAACGTCGAATTGATTTAAGATCTACTACAAACGATAATAGAATAAGCGACATTAGAAGTAGCAGATAGGCTTGAGTACATTCTATAAATATATCTAATCATTTTTCTAATAGGAACAAATAGAATGTGTTCGTATTCAGACAGTGGTGGCAATGTTGTAGAGCTAAAAGAAGGAGAATTGAATCTATTTAATGACCAAGGATCCTGATTTAATATACATTCAAGGATAAACAATAATTCAATTATTTGGTGGCTGTTAAAGTCATATCTTATAGTACAGTAAAACCTCGATTATCCATCTCTTCTGTATTTGGAATTAGACAGTTAGATATATAGGGTGAAAAAATTGAATGGTAATGTAACAGTGCCTAATTTGTATTGCGACAAATTCCTACGACTAATAGAACGACACAATCTGGCAAAGGAGCAAATTTATAACGCTGGCGAAGCCGGCATATTTTGGCACTTAGATGACTCAAACAATTTTTTAAGTTTGGTTTCACAACGAATTTCCTACTGTACGAGATCATCTTAGACCAAGACGTCTTAGAAGCAATTTAGCGACGCTTCAGAAAACTACTCTTTTGTCGTGTTTTAGAAGAGGACGCAGACCTGAAACAGTTTTATAAGAAGTGGTCTATAATGGATGCCATTTTGACATCAGCTGATTCATGGAACGATGTACAGCTAATAACAATCTTGGAATAAATTATACCTCGCTGACGTGGATGAAATCTTAAAGAAAGTAGAGCGATCAACATCGCAAGAATCATCAGCACAGAAACCGGGACAATAAACTTGCTGGGAAGAAATAGGATTTAAAAAGTTAACTAATACGATAGAAATTGAATTTCAGCAACTTTTTCAGATGTGTGCAATTGTATCATGCTTCACTGAGTTGATAAGGACCTTCCAATAACTGTTTTTCGAAATGTTATGGTCTATGAAGATGTAAAACCTGTACAGTGACAACTGTACAATAAACTCTTATAAATGCAACTAACTAAACATCCAGGAGATATATTTTCAAATCAAATTTGCTGCTTTTTACATGAATCTAACGTGAACGAAGATTTTTCACCGCTTCTACATTAACTCACTTCCACCCACAAAATCACCAAACTTTTTGATAAATTGCCAAAGCTGTCGTTATCAAGGCGACAATAAAAATTAAATTCTTTCAGCTTTAATCATTCCCAAACCATCCATTGGATCAAATACATTAACCGATCTTGTTATCCTTTCTTTAAAATTAAATCTGGAGTAATTATTTTGTTGAGTTTACATAGCCCAAAAAATCCATTTGTTCTGGTTGTCCCAAGTATGGGTAAAAGCCTTTCCTAGTCTATCTAGTTAAATGTTAGTTTATAACTTTTACTTTATCTTATTCTTTTTTGCTGTTACGATTCGTCAAATTAATAATAGCTTTTTGCAAGTTCTTCAGATTATTTGCTGGTTATTTGCTATCTATAAGAAGATTTTGCTGAAAGTCCTATCTTGCTGTCACTTTTTTCGAGCTTTACTTTGCATTTAGTTTTCGTAACCATATGAGTAGTGTTCAATTTCTTAGTGTTTGCCCCTTTTGTTGCACCATTAAATTCATTTTTAAATATATTTTTATACTTGCCTAAATTGTCAGGATTTTTATGACAACTATGTAAAAATATATTTTAACTTTTTAGTTTTTATATATTCGTGTACGGTTTATAGCTTCTCTTTACGATGCGATGATCTAGTATGTTCACTAAGTACATATAATTTCATTAGATAATATGTAATATCATGCGTTAGAGTTTAATTCAGCTGATTTATTTTTTTTATAATTGGATTGGGTTTCACCCCATTTAAACCACTATTCATCTATTTGTTTAATTTTAAGTAATATAGTTTTAAACCATCAAGATGTTGTCCTTGCTTCACTTGCCACTTTTCTAAAATTAAACTGATGTTATGCTATAATCTATACGCTTTTATGATGAAGTCAACTAGTTTTTAAATCAAAATTAGATTTACTAGCATTCTGAAAAGCGTTAAATCAGTTTTAGCCAGTTTTTCAATAGTCTATGTGGCTTATCTTCTGTCCATAGTTACTAACCATAATTGAACGTATGTAACTGTTAACTAAATAGTTGTTTTTCACTTCTGATTAATGAGTAAAGTGCTTTTCACAATATCTATTATGAGCAGAAACGCAACAGATTTTTGAATAATCTCTATCACTTCGTTGTTAAATTAAAAAAAAAAAGAGTGAAATATTGGCAATATGAAAAATATTTTATTCCAAAAATTTTTAGAATTTTATATTTTTGCCAAGTTTTATCAGAACCTGAAATCATAGATCTCCCGGTGATATATGTATGTGGATTGATAGTGGTTTGAATTTATAATATGCAGCACTCTAGATTGACAAAGAAAAAAATAGTGTAGAAAAGCAGACAAACATCTAATTTCTTCTTCATCAAATTTCTTTTTGCAAGAATTAAAAAATACCATTAGTAAGTCATTGAGAACGTCTCTTTTGTGTCTGCACGAAATATTTGATAATACGTTACGGCCGGAACCGTTAATAATAGATTGGCTGTACATTAAACTTATAATAAACGCATTTAGAAATGCTTATATTCATATTTAGATATTGCGGCAAGGGGAAGGAAGAATGCCTTCAACAGCAACTGCAGCCGTGGCGATCATACTATGTTTTGACAATAAGCAACTGTTGGGGACGTTTTTTGTTTGAGGACAAGCAGATTGGTAGAACTAAAACGGTATATGTAGATCTTTTGACCAAGTTGCTTTTCAAGGTTAACTTTCCTCGGCAAAATAAGAAAAAACACAATATGATGGTGGCGAATAACTATAACTATCATAAGGACAAATAATACAAGTACTTTGCAATACTAATGGTCAATCTAGTTTTGGTGTAACCTACTTTGTCTATACGTATAGCCGCCAATACTTAATTTTCCCACAGATTAGCCGACGAAACCGAGATACTATAGCTTTTGTTTTCTTTAATTGAGACAATATGTCAGATATAACAGAACCGAAAATCACTGGCAATAATTTGAATCAGCCCACTTGATCTGATTGTTTTGTTTAAGTAACGGTACGAAACTTCACGAAGAGACACAAAAGCGTAATACGAACAAAATATATTACATCCATTCAGACAATAGATACGTTCTTTTAATTCTTACGTAATCGAAATTTTGACGATGTTATCGCCCGTAAATATTCCGAACGAGCGATACGAGAGAAAGAAAACGACGTACGAAGAGGCAGGTCAAAGTTGAGCTCAGCGTGAATGCCAATAATTCATTCGGCCAAAAACACAATTAGCTTTAATGAATTATACGCTCAAGTAGTCTTCCTTTTCTTAATTGCTTCATAATTATTTGAAATTGAATAATAGCTGCATGTCTTCGTTTTCACTGCAAAGATTGAATATCGACACGATTTTGAACGGAAAACGAACTCTAGAGGTTTTCAGCTTACACAGGCTGGTATCAAAGCAATTGAGATTTAATTAAAAAAAAGTTTGTTCAACATATGTAGGTAAAGATTCAAATTTCTTGATTACAGATTAAATTAAATCTTGTCCTTGGAATCCACTCATTTCCCTCCGGAGAGTTTAATTAAAGGAAGAATCTTTTGTATTCGCATTTCATCTAGGATATCGTAATATAGATATACAGATTTCAGTAAAATCCAGTGAAGGCAAGATGTGTTAGTCTAATAACAGAATTTCCTTCTTAGTTTCCAAAATAAATACTAATAAGAAACAATATCCGAAACACTTTCCTGTTTATAACACTTCTATTACATATTCATAGCAATACTTGTTGGACACAAACGAAAAAGTAATTTGTCATACATTACACAATTTCCAACAAATTCCTTGCCTCATTGCATTAATTAGATTTCATAATCTTGAATATTAATCTATCCGCTTATGGTATCACTTGCGTCAATTATTTCCAAAACAATGCTATTGTGTTTTCCGTATCAATGCCCCGGTACGTATTAGTATGTGAAAACTAACATGTGTTTCCTGCGAAATTGGCCTTGATAATCATAAATCGTCGGTCATTTGTTCTATGATCGGCGCTGTTTTATTTTAATTGAAACAAACCGCGGATGCTGCTTGCTATGTTAATCATTGATGCATACGACATACGTGAGCAATCGAGGTTATTACATTTCCTTCCTGACGAATATGTTTCCCGACAAACTAATTTATTTTGTTTATAAATTAATGGTATTTGTTACAATTATGATTTAAATTAGTACATTGTCGCTGCCAAAATTACTAAAAATTGAATTTAAGTCACTAATGTCTTATTGTCATCAAGATATTGATAAAAAAAGGCGAATTGTTAACGAAAATATTCTAAAGTAATCGTTAATCTCGACATGTACTGAAGTTTTTGTCTCGTCTCTGAATTTATGATGTGATTCGTTTGTGCTACACACCTTGTATCACAAATAAAAGGCTTTGTGCTTTTATGCTAAGCGAGTTATAGCACTTTCTGTCGTAAAAAGATGTCGTAAAGGTGATTCGATTGTGCTTCGTTAGTACTGCAAATAACATGTATTCTGTTTTCATATTAACCGAGTTATTGCGCTTTCTTTCTTCTTTTTTTTCAAGCCCCAGACACAGGTCAGCCGCGGTAGTAAATTTTTAAAGTTGTAGGGAATCTGTTTGTTTGTGATTTAAACTTATTTCTGCCAGAAACAAAATTGTGTACTTTTATATTAGTCGATTTGTTGCCCTTTCTTTTGGCATAGCCAGTTCCGCAAGTATTGAATTTCAAAGTTTTTATGGGTAATTTGTTTGTGCCTCGCTCTTCTATGTTGGTATTCTGTTTATGTTAGTTGATGACATAAGATTTTCTGCTGTTTTTGCGACTTAATTTTAGTTGAATTTATAGCTTTGAAAAGACCATCTTTGGTGTGGTAATATATGCATAATATACACAAAAGTGTAACTAAGAAAGTCTGATGAAAAGTTATGGCTTCCTATAAACTTTTAATTCATTGAAATATAGAATGGACTAAAAGCTGTTTTCAGAAGAAAATAACTAAATTTCAAACCTTTTATACGCAATTCATTTGTGCTGCGTTTTTTGCTGGTTTGTGTTATATTTATATTATATTTAAAGTTTTCTGTTTACTGTATTAGTTTTCGATTTATTCGATTTTGTAGCCTTTAAGAGGCAGTCTTCAATAGTGGTATCTAAATGATAGATATAACAGGACGCATAAAGCCGGCAGTTTCGTTTCCATTCACAGGAAATACTGGTTAATTTTCTTGTTATCATAGGTATTATACAACAAATAATTCGTGTTGTGCTTTTATGTAAATCTGCTGATCTGTGTCTAGACTCTCCAAATAAAGGAAATAAAACGCAATAACTTACTTAATATGAGAGCACAAAACCTTTTATATGCTGCACAAACGAGCACCTATACGAAGTTTTGAAGTTCATTGGTGACGAGGCTTGCAAACACTACATTATCTAAAATGATTGGTAAAAAGAATTAGAATATAAACTAAATGATATAGTTTTAACAGTGAGTTGGATAACATTGTATAGAGTGACCTAAATTAGTAAGTTATTAAGGATTATGGCTCCTATAAATGGGCTGATGGCGCTACTTTTGGCACAAGCTTTGAAAAGAAAATATTCCTCTACTACTGATACTGAAATGAGAAAAAAAAAAAAAGTAAAATTTCGAATATCAAGAAATACATAAATGTTGTGTGTATGTATTTTAGCGGTTTCTATGGTTGCTAGCTAATTCCTCTAGCTTGAGCAACAGCCCAGCAGTTGAGTTGCTCTTTCTCAAAACACAACAAGTAAAAAATTATCATCCCACTCCTTACAGTGTTTTTTTTGCACTTCACTATCTTTTACCAATTATACTTTAATACCTACATAGGTACCACAAGAATACTGTGTAAGGTGCTTCTGTAAATTTTAATTCTTCCAATATTTAATATTTCGAAGGCTTGCACGGCCGAGCCTCTATTTTAAGGGGTCTGACTTTTACGGAGTAGTGAAAAGAACTTACTAATTCGACGTTTCGCCGAAAACGTAAAGGATTTTCTCAGGAGGAAAGATTGGTAGGCGATATCAGAAGGTCGCTTTTCATTGACCTATTTACTAAGGTAATTATTCACAATTGTAAAGGAGGTACTCTTTTTGTAAAAGCATTTCCGTATAATTATCAATTAGGTATCTACATATTTTCAAGAATATACAAAAAAAAAATTACAAAAAAATATTAGATAGAACATTCACTTACATATAATGAATGCTTGACAGTTACAGTTATTTTCCTTTTCTACACTGTTTAGAAATTATGCCAGTAGTTACTCGATTACACATGCTATACAAGGGTATAGTATGTGCAAGGTATAGCACTGTAGATAAGCAATAAATTAGAAACTCTCATCAGTACTTGACTTAACTTTGATCAGTATTTAAGAGTACTAGATGGTATTTTACGCCCCTATATTGAAGATAACAGTTCACCACAATGGAGGATGTGCAGGATGGTGCGCCATGCCACAAAGCAAAATCGATGAGTAACACAATATTTCTCGTCTTCCTTGGTGCGGGAATTCGGCAGATCTTAATCTGATCGAGAATTTGCTGGGCACTGTTAGTAGCCAAGGTGAAGCAATCAAACATCCCAAATTTAGTAATTCCCAGAGAAGAAATTGGGGATACCTATATAGCTTAACGATCCGCAAACTAAAGACACAATTAATTGTTGAAGTATAGAAAGTATGTCTCGGCGAATACTAGAAGTATTAAAGGTCAATAGTGGAGTCTTATTCGGATTAAATTATCATGTCCTTCTAGGGTTTGTAGTTCATTGGACACCCACTGTATATTACCACTGGATAAATTACAGTAACTTATTTGGATGTGAGCAGCTTTTGAGCTGGATTTAAAAGCAGATTAGTTTTGAAAGAAGCTTTGCTGGTTTAGAAAGCAGAACCACTTAATCTGCTTTCAAAGCAGGCGGTCTAACAAACGAGCTGTTTTGTAAAAAAAACTAAGTTGGTTTTAGAACTAGTCCTGAAACAAATAAGCTGCTATACAATGTTTCATTGTAGCAGCTGCATTTGTACTGCTACAGTTTAATTCAGTCCAAGCAAATGAGGAAAATAATATTTTTTTGTTTTCAGTTTGGCGTTCTTTTGGAGTACATGCTTTTACTATTTGGTTTTCTTATTCTTCTTTACCAAAAACTGAACAGTTTCAAGATATGTATGTCCATAATTTCTACAGCTAGAATATCTTCTACTTTAATCGTATATACATACGTCTTGTTTTTTTTATTTCATCTTCTTCGTCTAGTTTTCCTTCACAAATGCCATTGTATCTAGTATATAGATTTGTTCGTTAAGGATCAGAAGAAATAAATCTTCTCTCAGAATACCATCGACTACCAGAACCAAGAAAACAGAAAGGAAAACCAAATATATGCAATAATTTTCGTGAATGCAGTCCTTAAACTGATTCATACAAGACAGTCTCATTTATGCTTTATTTACGATAAATATAAATTCATAATTTGTTTCAATTTAATATAAATCCTGAATTGATTTTTGAAAACGATTCCTAACATAGAAATATGCTGAATATCATGAAACTCTAGCGCTTACTACAGAAAGAGCTGACATTACAGCACATTTAATGTCATCCAAACCGTAAAACTCATCGAAAAAAAATGCTTTAAAATCCGTACAGTTAAACTTATTTTCCATGTCATGCATGCAATATGCTCGAAACCTTGTAACGAAAGCTCGAGGGTATTTAAAATATTCCCATTTCCTATTTCCGATGCGAAAATGCGAACTTGAGTTTGCTCTATATAAGATTTACGTACGTGCTCGCTCACTAACGTATGCATGTATGTACACATATCGGATCAGTCAAGATATGTAAATATATTTACATTTTTCCATTTCAAACGATATTCCGCTTTTCAGCAAAAATCTCGTAAGAATCTTATCGATGGTATAGATGCTGCGGGCTGCCATCTGGCTGGGATTTCGCAATTGATATCGTGAAGTACACATATGAAGTAAGCACGTATCTGTGCAAGCAAATATATGCATGTATGTATATTCGTAAGTTGAAAGGAAAGAAGAAAATGTCCCTATTATGCCCTCCAACTGTTCAAACATCCGTCAAGCGCAGTATCCTAGTATAGAGCATTTTTCTGTTTTATTTGGAACACTTGCAGAAGTCTTGAAGGTTTATGTTTGTGTATAATTGTGTGCAGTTGTGTATAATTTATACGACACAACTGTTTATAAAGTGATTGCTCTTCTACAATAATAGGTACAGATTTTTGTAGGTTTCTGTGTTAATTATGCTTCTCAATCGGAGAGCGGAAAGATCAAACAAGTTGCCACTTATACGAATTAAATCCTTCAGCTGACTTACAATACCATACGGTAAGTGTATTGATATTATGCAGGTAGTAGCTATAAAGATAAATTTTATACGCGCTACAAACATCGTCAGAACAAGTGAATTAATAGCAATATTGCTCTTAGTAATCTAGATTCTGATACAGTTAGAATTGCGGAGTGAACGGAAACAAAAACCCCATACTAATATAATCAAGTCATTACGATATTATCTAGAGGTATTTTATTGAATTTATTACGCTACACCGCTACATTTCCTAGACGCTATCGGCCAAGTTAATGATGCGTATGTTCATTTAAGATAATAGAAAATGTCAAGCATGCGTTAGATACTGGAACCTATCCCGTAATTTACTGCTAAGTATATCCGTAGATATACATATAAAACAACATTGTGCTCGATATATATCT
>SMLS01072697.1:0-18184 GCA_004785975.1 Popillia japonica
GACGTTTAAAGTTTGGAATAGTAAGTGGGAGTAAAAGAGTTGGCCTTGGCTAATAATATAGAATGGTCTTGATTGACGTTTGTGTCATATTTGACGTTTCTCGGTAGAATGCGGCCGCCATATTTGCGTATCTGGTCTAACAGCGTCCAGCATACTAACACCTCAGATTTTTTATGGCAAGGTTTTTGCAATTAACACTGATTAGTTAAGAAAAGCCCGAATTGGGTTTTAGATCTTTCGTCTCTTCTGAGATTAAGGTCACTTGAAAGAGCGGCTTGAGTCTGTGTTCCCCAGATAGAATGTTCCTCACATAGATGTGTTGCCTATACCTACAGAATAAACCTTTCCGATGAGGTCATCGCTTCTCAACGGATTGATTACAGTTAAAAATTGCTACCAAAATTATTCCAAAAATGATCTTGAGACGATAAGGTAGTAAACATTTTGATCAAAAAATTAGATCGTCAAACTCAAAGACCTCAAAGATGGTTGGGGATGGTCTTAAGGCTGTTATTGAGGCTTTGCTTCTTAAGCCGTGATCCGCCTTTATCCGTTTCCGTCATAAGATGGTCATAAGTTTATCATTTCCCCTGACAGTAGATACTACTATATGACCTGTCACGTCAATGTCATCTTGAATGTATGACGTATCTCGTGAGGCTGCTTCGCGGAATCTTTACCCTCCTTTATATGGTGATCAGGCCAATGAGCTCATTGAGTGAGCTGAACGTCAATTTTTTTTATAATACTGTTACAGATGTGATGGCGAAACAGATTGCGACAACCACGAAGATGAAATCGATTGCGGCGATATGGAAATGCCCGTCGCGAAAGACGTGTGCGAAGAATCCGGCAGATCAACACGATGTCCGAAAACCGGAAGGTGCATCTTGAAGGATTGGCTATGCGATGGCGACGACGATTGCGGCGACCTAACAGATGAAACCCATTGCGGTAAGTCAGTTTTTTTTTAATTTCATATTTTTATTAATAATTTCCGGGTGAGTAGCGTTTGCAGTTAACTGTACCATCGATCAATTCGAATGCGGAAACGGCCTCTGTATACCTAAAACGTGGGTGTGCGATAACGACAACGACTGTAAGGATTTCACCGATGAAAGTAACTGCACCCGGATAGGGTGAGTACCTGTTATTCATTTGAAATTCAAAAATATTCACTTGATTTATAAATACGATAAAGCTTAAAAATAAATTCTCCACGAGTGACCGATTTTAGCATACCGCGCAGGTCATTAACTGGGGGGTTCTAAAACTGTACTAATCGTGCAGATAGACGCATTCGTAGGGGTTTATTAATATCACACTTTAATTAGTTTTTAATTCTATCCGCCAGAACTGGGTGAGCTGCAGAAATTTAATCACATACATCTATAGTATGTAGGTTGTCATCTTCCTGAATTTCCCAAAATTCTACATACATACATATCTATAGAATCTTTACAATGTACCCAGCTGAGTTCTGCTCTCCGCGCAGGAATCGATAGGCGTGGGTGAGCGTTGCCATAGAGACCTTTCCAAGTTCTTAGAAATCCCTCAAACTTTTGTTACGATAAAAATAGTCTCCTGCTCGCAATTATGTATTTTCCTAATTTATAAACGCCAACACTATGAATGTAGCGTTATCGTTTGTTGACATGAACTGCTTCTTCTGGATAAATACGTCGCCTTTGTTTTATTACAGAAGTTATTATGTATATATATATATACCTGTAGGTGTTTGCTCTAATGAATGGCTCTAATAATAGCTGTTCGATTAGAGCTGTTTATTCCTGTCATGACTATTTTAGAATTATTGATTTCATGTTCATGGTCTGAACGCGCTATCACCTTTCTCTTTTTTTTTGATTTACGAGGATGGATCAATATGTCCGCGACACAGCCTACTTTGAACTCGATACACTTACAGTAATGGATGTCAAAACCAACGTCAATTACTACAATGCTGAATTTCATGTAGAATTGAAGAAATGTTTAGAACATTATAGTCTCCGTGGGATGGGACATGTCTGGTTTGCATTAAAGTTACTTAAGCGCAATTGGCCGCCATATTGTGTCCGCGCGAAATTCAAACATTTCTTTTATCAAAAACTAACCTTTAAATTACATTTATTAAGTGCGAAAATGCGACTCTCTTGAATTGTATTTGAGACTATCTTGAATCGTATTTTTAAACTTTAATTCTGGATTGCAAAAATGGTATTTTGCAATCTATATAGATTCAAAAATAACTTTTTCCATCGACCGTGTATTTACATCCGTTATTAACGTTCTCAAAATCAGTGAAAATCATACATTAATGACCCTTATTAATGCATGATTTTCTGTTAATGAACGATTTTGATGGTTTCCACGGTAACGAAGGAAATCAACAAAATCAAACGTCAAACTAAAACGCTGTTCGCTGTCATGATTAGTGTTTTGTGTTTATAATTGTTAAATTTGGTGGTGATTAGCGTTGAATTCTTCCAATCAATGGAGGTGGATAAAAATTTTACATTAACTCCGCCGGAAGTGGCAGAAAGTGCTAATTCAGCATCATTAAGTTTACTACCGGAAAAGAGCACAAGTCTGTATGAAAAAACGTATGCCGAATTTATATCTTGGTGCAATGAGAAACAAGTAAAGCATTATTAACTGTTTTTCTCCGCTTTAGAAAATTATACGGTCAACGGAAAGGTATTGTAACTAACTCTTACATTATAATGCGATTAATGATCTCGAACATTAATCGCTTTCATTAATGTACTTATTGGTTAAATAACTATTAACGTATTCAAAATATAGGATATCAAAATCAGAAAAGGAAAACAATGATAAAATGCGAAGTAACAATTTGCAAATGACAACGCATATCTACTGCCAATGTCATTTAAATTTAATAAACAAATATCAAGTTCCGCCATATTGTGTCCTACAAAATGATTTCTCTCTCTTACATATTCGACCATTGAATTGGGCTACTTTATGTATCTAGTGACTTTCGTTTGCATCATATCGGGGTGTTCCGCAAGGTTCTGTCTTGGGGCCACTCAAACCTGTCTCAAATCTATTTTGTATGAACACATTCAGATTGGTTTCTTTCTTTGCAAATTCATTGAATGCATTGAATGAAGACTTTACACTTCTTCTGATTTTCTTCGTTCTGGTTAGTTTCGATACATTCAATTGGAAGTCTTATGGTTGAAATGTCAAAACTGTCTCACAATTTTGTGATAAGTACTTGAGGATCTGATTTTGTAGGAAGCAAAATGCATCATCATGTTAAGACGAAAGCTCTCCTGGCATGCCCAGGTGTAGTATTTAAGGCTGGTATTACACATGATATCTTGAAACCATTTTTTGCTGGTTGGATCAACATTTTTGGACTTGGCTTCTAAGAGTTACTTGACCCAACACCATTCGCTTAATCGCAGATACAGGCATATCTTGCAAAACACCTCCTTGATTCATGAGCAATATTTAAACAGCTTCCGGTTTCCCTCTCTAGTTCTAATAGCACTAATAAGAAGTACTTAGAGAAGTCATTTGTCCGACAACGTAGAGGCTGGAAGATAGACAAGACCACTAAGGTGTAGCCACCTAATGTGTCGCAAATCATCTAGATTGTAAACTCCTTGGGTTGGAAGACTACAATTTTAAAATCTATTTGACTTTAATGGTTGCCAATCGATTAATAAAGACAAATTGTTTCGTTAGATGAGAAAAATAATTTCTTCACCATCCTTCTAGGATTTGAAACTAGTTGGTGGTAGTTCTAGCTTTGCACGACTCATGAGCTCGCCTTAAACACCAGAAGCACAGTTCAGCAAACTGAAGTTTTGTACGAAAAATACTTAAAGCGTCTAAATTCTGATGAGGCAACAAATCCCGTAAATCTTAAAATTGGTGTTCAAACATTTTGTAGAATAGTTGTTTCCAATTCTGTCTTACTAATGGTGATGTTAGCTGGCTCAAAAGAAGTAAAGTGGTCTTCATTTCTGTGTAGGATAAGACGTCCTACATTGAAATGAAGCCCTACATGTCCTTAAAGACTCGCTCATTGTGGAGCAAAATAGCTCTATTTAATCAGTTCATATTTTTTTTTCGTTGGATTGGTAACAAAGTGGCGGGAGGTCATTTACACACACAAAACACAAATTCGTGTTAATTCTATTTTTGTGCTTGTACTTCAAAACTTCTTCATAAAATGATGCCCCAATCCCAGGACTAGTCTGGCTGTAATATCTAACCTCATATTTGATGTAACCACCCACTATATGGTGTATTTGCGTCAGCAAAAATTATAAATTTATCTTGATCGTTTTCAATAAATAAATTTCCCCGAATTCCAGCTGCACCGAAGACGAATACACCTGCATGGACAGCACTTGCATATCGCTAAGTTGGAGATGCGACAAAGAAGTCGACTGCAACGACGGTTCCGACGAAACAGACTGCGGTAAATACGAATTTCGTTGCACAACACGACACCTTATTATAATCCTGTACAAACAGAATTGTTTACAGATATCGAACCACTATCCTGTAACAGCGGCGAATTCAATTGCGGCTCGCGCAAGTGCATAAAAACCGAATTCAAATGCGACGGGGACAACGACTGCGGCGATTGGACCGACGAGGAGGATTGCCCGAAAACCCCGGCAGCCTCCTGCATGACGGACGAATTTAAGTAAGCTTCCCCAAATTCTAGGCTACCTAGATTCCAATCTAATCTTGTAGGTGTAATAACGGGCAATGCATCCCGAGTAAATGGCGTTGCGACGCCTACCAGGATTGCGAAGGCAAAGAAGACGAAGCGAATTGCGAAGACGTCCAACCTAGGACTTGCTCGACCGATGAATTCACCTGCAATAACGGCGCTTGTATTTTAGTAAGTGCCCCAGATAGTACGACTCTAAAACTCTAATCTAATCTTCACAGAAAACGTGGGAATGCGACGGCGTAGCCGACTGCAGCGAACGCGAAGACGAACTGCGCTGCGAGATAATCTGCGACGAATCGAAGTTCGCCTGTTCGGGAATCGGCGTGAACGATACCGCTACGGAATTCTGCATCAACAAGAAGCACGTGTGCGACAGCCAGAAGGATTGTCCGAAAGGCGAAGACGAAAAAGATTGCCCAACTAGGAAGAATTGCACTAAGGATAGTTCTTGCAGTCAATTATGTATCCTGACGGCGGATGGTAAAGATGCCTGCGCTTGTCAATCTGGATATACTCTCAATCCTAACGGAGTAACGTGAGTGTTATTACCGCTCTTTACTTTACGGCAATCCGAATATCCGTGCAAATTGAATGCTTTGCTCGTTGCCTACTTGACCACAATCTTGACTTCATTTGCATACGCTGCTCTTTACTTTACCACAATCCAAATTACATGCTTGCCTCATTACTTTTCCGGAATCAGAATTCTGTGCTCTTTCCGTTCCCACACTCCGAATTGCGTGCTCTTTACTTTACCGCAATCCAAATAAAGCCCATCAACTAAATACTGACAAATTCCTTCCCATTTTGCTAATTCTAGATGCGACGATATTAACGAATGCCTATACCAGACCGATCCGGTATGCTCCCAAACTTGCAACAACACTGTAGGCGGGTTCAGATGCGGGTGCATGACCGGCTACGTCTTAAGACCAGATTTGCGATCTTGCAAAGCTTTAGGAGCACCTCCTACATTACTATTTGCCAACCGGTTGGATATTAGACAAGTCTCCTTAAGCAACCAGAAATATACCGCCCTCCTGAAAGGTTTACACAACGCGATAGCTTTAGATTACCATTACGACAAGAAATTAATATTCTGGTCCGATGTCTCCATTGATCTCATCAAGAAAGCTTTCATTAACGGCACCGGAATAACAGGTAAATCTCGGCAGATCTAAAATTAGATTGCATTTAATTTCGTCCTATTACAGAGGTAATCAAGTGGGGGTTGGAATCACCAGGCGGGGTAGCTTTAGATTGGGTGCACGATCTACTGTTCTGGACAGATTCCGGTACGAGACGGATCGAAGTATCGACCTTAGACGGTAGGGAAAGAGCGATAATCGCCGCGAACGATTTAGACAAACCCAGAGCTATAGCCGTGCACCCCGGCGAAGCTCTAGTCTTCTGGACGGATTGGGGACCTAACCCGAAGATTGAGAAATCTTTCATGGATGGCAGCGAACGCAAAACTGTAATAGTCGAATCTTTATTCTGGCCGAATGGATTGACTATAGATTACACGACCAGTCGGATATATTGGGCTGACGCCAAACATAACGTGATCGAAACGGCTTACTTCGACGGTTCCGATCGGAGGAAAGTCATCACTAAAGGTCTGCCTCACCCTTTCGCCCTCACCATCTTCGAGGACGCGATATATTGGACGGATTGGCATACGAAATCGATCTCGACGGCTAATAAAGCGACCGGGGCGGGGTACAAGACTATCCACTCGAAATTACATTTCCCGATGGATATCCACAGCTTCCACAGCCAGAGACAGCCCGCTTACGTGAATCATTGCGGGACGAATAACGGCGGATGCGCTCATATGTGCCTGCCTAACGGAAAGTCGTACATTTGCGTGTGCCCGATGGGGCAGAAGTTGAAGCCGGATGGTAAGACATGTTTGAGTCCGGAGAAGTTACTGATTTTCGCTAGGAAGAAGGATTTGCGATTGAAGCATCTAGATGAGGGCGCGCTTCACCAGCATGAGGTTGTTATACCGGTAGATGGGGTTAAGAGCGCCGTCGCTTTAGCTTGGGATTCGAATACTGATTCTATTTTTTGGACCGACGTCGAGATGCACACCATAAGCAGAGCGCACTGGAACGGGAGTAATCAGCAAGTCCTAATTCGCACAAATATAGGTAATTCACCAAATTAATGAATTTAACCTAATTATTCTAATAAATTTCATCCCCGCAGTATCTCCTGCTGGACTAGCTTACGATTGGATAACCGATAAGATTTATTGGACCGATGTCGGGACTGGGCATATCGAAGTTGCGCAAAGCGACGGTTCAATGCGAGCTTTGTTGATTTGGGAAGGTTTGGATAAGCCTAGAGACATCGTGGTGGATCCTTTAGGCGGGTACATGTATTGGTCGGATTGGGGGGGAGAAACCCAAGATCGAACGCGCTGGCATGGACGGATCCAACAGGATCGTTCTCGTTAAGGATAATCTGATGTGGCCGAACGGTTTGGCCATCGACCACAACGCCGGGAAGCTGTATTGGGCGGATGGTGGTACAAAATCCATTGAATTCTCCAACTTAGACGGAAGTAATAGGAAAACCCTAATAGGTGCTCGTATCCTTCCTCCCCCTCCTGGAAATTTAAACCGGATTTAACCAAAATTTCTTCTAGAAGGTCCTGATTTGCCACACCCGTTCGGTCTGGACGTTTACGACAATAGCATCTATTGGACGGATTGGAAGACGTACAACATCGAGGCTGCTAACAAAACGACAGGCGGTAATAGGACCATCATAGCAGCCGGAGTTAACGGTTTAATGGACGTCAGAATATTCCACCGTACTAGGAGGACTACCAAGAACGTTTGCGCTAACGATAACGGAGGGTGCTCCCATCTATGTTTGCTGCACCCTTCGCATAAAGGTTACTCTTGCGCTTGTCCGGTCGGGATAAAATTGGAGGATGATGGGAAAACCTGCAGGAACGGTTCGACGAACGCCATCATCATGGCGCACAGATTCGATATCCGTCAAATTTCTTTGGACGTGCCGTACGTCGTGGATGTCGTGCTGCCCTTTACTCAATTGAAGAATGTGATGTCGGTTGATGTTGATAGACGTACTGGTGAGATTTATTGGACCGATACAGCGGAGAGGGTCATCGAGAAGGCTTCGTTCGATAAGAAGCATGTCGAAACGATTATGGCGTACGAGTTGACTATGGTGGATGCGATAGCTATTGATTCGAGTGGACGAAAGGTAAGTTTAGTCCTTATAGGTAGTTCTGTTAGCCGGTGAGTAAACCCTCTCATTGAACATCTAGGTGATTCTAGCCTATATCACGACCCGATGCTGTCGTATAGTGATCTAGTAGTTGATCCTAATGACTGCGCCACAATGAATATCTACCTCAACCTCAATCATTTTAAATTTTCCGCTAGATATACTGGACCGATGGCGGACGAAACAGCATCGAAGTATCCGAATTAGACGGCAGCAATCGCAGGATCCTAATATGGACCGATTTGGACAACCCGAGAGCGATAACCCTCCACTACCATCTCGGTCTAATGTTCTGGTCCGATTGGGGCGCCCACGCCAAGATCGAAGTCGCTCAAATGGACGGCAGCCACAGGTTAGTCTTTTTAATAGTCGAATAGCCGAATCGGATTTATTGAGGAGCATTTCAGGAAAACTATAATCGCCGAAAATTTGGAATGGCCCAACGGGTTAGCGATTGATAGACCTACTAGCCGACTCTATTGGAACGATGGCAAATTAAGGACGATCGAATCGAGCGATTTCCACGGCAAACAACGCTTGACGATACTAACGAATGTGCCACACCCGTACGGGCTCGTTATTATCGGCAGCCATATGTACTGGTCCGATTGGCAGACGCAAGGTTTGCACCGAGCGGATAAGATGACCGGCGCCGATCGGACGTTGGTTAAAGGTAAACTTGAAGGACTTATGGATGTTAGGTCGGTGCAACCGGGGAATGTAGAGGAGAACGCTTGCGGCCTCAAAAACGGAGGGTGCTCGCATTTGTGCTTGAGGAACGCTAAGAGTTACACTTGCGCTTGCCCCACCGGCGTTTTATTGAATAAAACGGATAATAAAACGTGCGATTTCCAACCTGAGAATTATCTCTTATTCGCAACACGATCAGCGTTAGCTAGGATTAGCCTGTCAACGGAGGAATTGTGGGAAGTCACCTTACCGACTCAGGACATCAAACACGCCATCGACGTGGATTTCCACTGGAAGAAACAACTGCTCTTCTTCACCGACGTTAAAAATCAGAGGATCGTGAGGATGCCCATGAACAACCTGACTGATACGAAGGTAATCGTCAACGAAAATATAACCGCCCCGAACGGGTTGGCGATAGATTGGATCGCCGAAAATATGTATTGGACGGATACGCAATTGAGCGTCGTGGAGGTGGCCAAACTTGACGGGACATCGCGTAAAGTTCTCGTCAGAGATAATTTGAACGAACCGCGATCGGTCGCCGTCTTTCCCAAGAAAGGCTTCTTATATTGGACGGAATGGGGTAAAGAACCGAAGATCGAAAGGGCATTCATGGACGGGTCCAGTAGGAAGACGATCGTGGTCGCGGATCTGGGATTCCCTAACGGGTTAGCTATCGACTATAAGACGAATCGATTGTATTGGACGGACGCTAGATGGGATAAGATTGAGAATTGCGATCTTCACGGGGGAAATCGGATCCAATTGGTGCGGTCCACTCCGAACGAATTAGAGACACACCCGTTCGGGTTAGCCATCGTAAGTATGGCACATTTTTAGGTTAAATCCTCATTTTATGATTTATTTATTTCTCAGTTTGAACGTTACATCTATTGGACGGATTGGTTCCAAAAAACGATATTACGCGCTGATAAATCGACGGGGAAGAACTACGCTATAGTAAGGGCTAATTTAGACGGCGCGGTTGGTATCCGTATGGTAGCGGAAAGCCGGCAACATGGTTGGAATCCGTGCGCTGTCAATAACGGCGGGTGCACCCACTTATGCTTCTTCAGATTTGTAAACTACACCTGCGGCTGTCCTGATATCCCTGACGAATCGTGCAAGCTCAGTAAGATCACGATATAATGATTTTGATGTTTAATTTAATTGTGCTCGGGTTTTAGAACCTAAAGAGTGGGTATCTCTGAAGAGTCCGCATCCTGACGAGGACGTACTCGACGATTATTACGACGCGAGCTCCTACGATACGGATAACACGGAATACGACGATATGTTGTTGGATCACTCCGAAACCGCTCTGCCGAAACGTTTCTATATCATTACGTTGATCCCGATGCTGTGCATACTGGTTCTGACGATAATATTGTTGGTTGTTGCATTTTTGTATAGGAAAAGTAAGAAGAAGTATCTGTACGCCACTGGTCGTCGGGTGATGGCGTTCTCCAACCCGAATTATTACACCTCGAACAGCGAACCTGTCCCGAATAACGTCGATAAGAAGCCGTGCTTGTGGAAACGGTTGAAGTACGATAAGTCTCAGGTATGGTTTGTAAAATGTTTGTAAATTTGAGGATTTATTAAGACGGTTACACAGATCAACTCAATCGGATTTGGTTCGGGGTTATATGGTGGAACTGTCAAAACTGTGTGCCTATTTCGTCTTACAATTTACATTTCTTGCAACGACATTATTAGCTCATTGCGTACTACACGCCAAAATCATTTTGAGGTTAGGATGACTCGTTTTAAGTCTGTATGCTAACGCTGTCTAACGCCAAGCACCCACCACTGTCCTTTACCCTTATCTAACTACTAGAAAATGCTATCCTCATATCGATCTTTTTAATTTCAATCAATTCAACGAAACCCTCATTCCGTACTAGTGGGAGCTGAGGGAGGCAAATGGCTGGACATGCGTAATTCACAATAAGTGCGGCCGGTATTCGATTCACTTCGTTCTGTTCTTAATAAGGGTGCGGGCCTCTATATAGTTTTATAACGCATGTAGGCTTACAGTTGAAGTCCCTCCCATTTATAGCCGCCCAGAATACAATTCACAGATTGCAAATAATATTCCGGTATATCAAATATACACCAACACAACCCTTCCGTTCATCTTCCTCCTCCCCTTCTCCCTCTAGAAAAAGAATTATATTAAAAAAAACAAATTTACGCTCAACTACACAGGGTGTTCGGAAATACGAATTTCTTGACAAAAAATTGATCAAACAAATTTAATTAACAAGTAACATTCTTTAGGACCGCGTCTACGAGATCAAGACGGGAAGTACTAGTCCGGAAGTGGCCAGCCTGATCCCGACGGTGTTAACACCGAGCAGCTCGAATTGCGAAGCCGTTACCCCCGAACTGGAGCGCTCCCCATCCGTCACGCCGCTGCACAGGACGGACTCCATAGCGCCGGTCGTGTAAAACAAAACGGAAACGCACCGAGTATAATACGATAATAAATAAAAAAAATAAAAATAAATAAATAGATGCCAAAAAATAAAACTAGTCAACCTGGATAGTTTATATAAATAGGGAGCAGAAGAGATATTATTGTAAATAGGTTGATTGTCAAATTAGATGACTGACAATAAATCATTTATAATACTGGAAAAAAATAAATAAATTAATATCAAAATAAAACAAAAATACGCAATTACAATAAATGATATTAGAAGAGGAATTTCCATTAATTAGAGAGGGGGATAAATAAAGGTGAAAATAACACGATAATTAATGAAAAAAAAGGGATCCAACAGTACTAACTAAATATGTTTAAAAATAAAATAAAATCACCGCACATCAAACCGAAATATACTAAACTAAATAAAAGATTTTATAAAAGGAAAATATTTAAAAAAATTAAATGGATTGTAACAATAAATGTTTTTGATTTGCCCGTGTTTCTTTCAAGAAATATAATAGTGTCTAATTCAATAGATATTACATATCTCCTAATATATTTAAATAAATATAAAAAAATTAAATTCCCTCTTTAATTCGGAATGATTTTAATGATGATATTTATGTTCCATAATTTCATATCAAGCAAGAAATGTTATCGATTGTTTTGTAATATTTAAGGATATTTTTTATCAGAAACAAAGATAATATATTATGTAAAATGGGGACGAAAGTTACTTGCATGCATGTCTGGTATATTAGAGTTAATATTTTTTATAATAATGTAATAATATTGTATGACAGCGTTTTCCATAAAGACTGATTGTTAGGATTTGTTAATATTAAAATATTAAAATGGAGGATTGACAATTAAACAAAAAACAAAAAAAATTATATATTTCACTTGTTTTATAATATTTTTTTAATTTTAATATTTTTGTTAATTTAAAAAAAAGAAAGTGAAATATTTAATTATAAAAAATTTAATTTAATATTTTCCTAGTTAGAATGGAACGGTATGAATGACTTCTAATTTAATTAATTTTTACATGTTGTTGTACAAGCTAGACCGCATAAGGCTCATGTGGTGTACCCTGTATAATATGTATCAAAAATATATATATAAATAAATTATACAAGAACAAAAAAAATTAAAAAAAAACAACACATTTCCCAACATTAAAGTCTTAGATGAATTTTCGCATAAAATTGAAAATTTTTGTAAATATATTTGTTAGACTAACCAAACGGGGAAAAATATAAGCATTCAGCTCATTGTAAACGGATCAGACAAGGTTAAATTTAAACTGTTAACGATTTATTACAAAATTGGGCCAACTACGAAAGAAGCCTTTCGCCAATTCGGACAATTATATAATTAGAAAGAAAATGAGTCAATAAACGTTTCGTTATACTTTATATACATACCTCGTAAGGTGACAGTTTAATTTTAATTTTGGATGAGGTTTCTCTCAAATCATCAGTATTATAAATTTTAGCTCAATGAGAAATAAGGAAGGCTCAATAAAATAACATAAAAACATTTATTACAATAATTGATTTTTACATCACTTACACAATACGCGTCAAATAATGTGAAAGTACGGAAACAAATGAACAGTTTTGAAGTATCACATACTAGGCAGATAAGATTCAAATTGCTGTATAAGTCGTTTTTACATAAGTGATACACAATAATTAAATAAAAAAATATATATAAAACAATAAAAAAACATATAAAATAGATATGTTCTAAAAATAAGTGTTTACTATGTAATAAACTAAATAGATTTATGTTTACAAGACATGTAATTTATATAAATTCATGGATCTTGATGCCTCCACATGATACCATGATAATAAACAATGTATTTTAAATGTTAACCAGTTTGTTTTATTTCTTTATTGGCCTGCTTCAGATATGTCTAAAAGTCTTTTATTTCTACCCTTCATTGAGACAATTCGATGGTATATTTATGTGTGAATACATAATATGTGTGTGTGTGTATTTATAAAATGAACGATTTGATTGACGTGGTTCAGTTCAAGAAAAGCAAGCAATCTCTTAGGCGTTAATGCTATTATATTGATGAAAGTGAGTATAGTATACGAGGGCGGTTCAATATATTATTTTGTTGTTCGAACTTTTTACGAGCTAAATACAATACAGGGTGGCCTAAAACCGGCACGGTCAACGGAACAGAAACTTCAGGCTTATATGGACCAACAGCATCTAATCTAAGAAGAATGTCGGACAAGAATCAATTCAGTTATACTAAAGAAGTCGTCAGTATGAACAGCGAAACATTGAAAGAAAATTTTGACACACGGGGAATTCATACCGGCCGTGAAAGCGTGCGCAGTTTTATCTTACCAATTTATATTTAGGCCCACTATGCAGGAAGCTGATAAAGCCATTCTTTCCGCATTATATGTTTGCGAGAACATTTAATGGTATTGGAGACCAATCCCTCGACGCAGATAACGTGAAAAGGGACAACCCTGCATGCAAAACAATTTTACGTCGTAGAGTTCACTAACTCATATATCCCTACGCGAATAAAACACGTAAAAAACATTATCGTTACGTCAGCATGAAATATATATTTAACTGCCCTCGTATATACACAAGGTGGTATCGACAATAAGTAAATAAATCAGTCATTTTTTAATTTTAATAATCATCATGAAAATGTAAACTTAATTAGGATCGGGGAGTATTGTATGCAGCTGCGATCTCAGTCACTTAACGTGGACAGCCTGTATATACCACCCACTAAATACGCCAGATTGATGACTCAATACACCCGTCTGGAGCACGGTGTATAAGGATGCCTTACAAATAGATAGCTTATCTGATGCCATGAGTCATAAATATAAAATAGCCCTTATATACAGGATGTCCACGTATATTCTCTATCTACTGATGGTGAGTATATTAATAGTCTTGTAATACCACCTTGTGTACTTATAATTTTAGATATTTTTCAATATTTTCAATTCAAAAATTGACATCATTATAAATATCGAATACAAAAATAAACATAAAAAATCTTTAAAAATCGTATGTACAAAATAGTATATTGTGTCAATAGATTTGCTCTAGCAACGAATTATAACCGTATTTGTGTTGAAGATTGGTCGATAAATCATTATTATTTGACATGTAGCAGTATTCGTCTTAGGTCTCTAAATATCTGTAAATATTTCTTTGGGTATCTATACAGGGTGTCCGCGATATACAAAGCATGCATTTAAATGATAGCTATAACGATTTAGAAACAAAAACATTTAATACACCATGGGTCTATCTGTAAGCGTAAACGAGAAATTTTTTTGCTCACGTCACAAACTTCGACGCATAGTGTACAGCGGCAGCAGATCAGTGCAGGATTTACCCGACGATTACAGGCGTGTGTTCTTGCAAATGGGCAACACATCGAGCCTTTCCTGTAATACATTTTCTCCTGTATCTCAAAAAGGTCCTTTTTAGGACCACCAATTTATCACAAATAAAAGAAAATAACTAAATTTTGTGGTAGCCTTTACGAAAGAGCTTAAAGCGCCCTAACATAATTGCACTATTATTACATTGCTTTCATTTAATGCGACTTTCCCTCAACTGAAATTTTCATTTACCGTTCGAAAGTTGCTATCAAACACGCACTTTTCTCTCTGACTTAACTAACAACATAACATCGATTTTATTGTCATAACATTATTAAAAAAAAACGCAAAGATAGACCCATGGTGTATTAAATGTTTTTGTTTTTAAATCGTTATAGCTATCATCCCTTAACTGCATGCTTTGTATATCGCGGACACCCTGTATATATAGATTACAAATCTGATATTTTCTAATTGTTACACTCTGTACGATATTTCATGAGCAAAATTCTTTGAAGACCACTACGTCACTTTCTCGGAATGGACCAGATTCTCGGGTAAAATATATATTTTTTTGGCCAAAAAACCCTTGATCCAAAATCTGACATTTTCATCGTATTCAGCATGGTCAATTATATATGTATCCAAAATTTGAAAGAAATGGAACACCTTTCGAAAATTGTCAAAAATTCACATTTTTTCCATACCTACCCCTTGCGTTTTTTGGAAAAAATCTCGACCTCTCCGATTTCGCTGAAACTTAGAATATACATGTAATTGAGCATGCTAAAAACGATAAAAGTGTCAGATTTGACCTAAAAGGCTTCGTTTGGCCACGTTTCGATAGCAAGGTAGGTTTCTAGGTAAGCTACTAACTGTTTGTCAGTCATTCTATCATATCTGCTTTCCTTTGTTTTGTATGTTGCGGTATGGTGCATCATTAGTTAACCATTCCAAGAAAGTAAGCGGCCTTCCACAAATTTATGCTCATGGAGATTCGTACGAATTGTACTTCTGACTAGTTAGCAACACCTATAAAATGGGCAGTGATTCGGTAAAATATTTACACTAATGTGTATACATATATAATATTTTATCAGATCACTGCGATACGCCGAAATGTAAGGAAAAAAAAATCAAATTTTGGAAGACCACTACTTACAGTTGCAGATTACCAAAGAAAATTCGTGGGAATTTACTAATATCTAACATAATAATACTGTTGCGAGTATTTTTTCATTCTATCCCCTTTTCTTAGTAATTGATTCTCAAATAAATTAAATTAGTTACTATTACAAGTACTGATTTGGTAAAAAAATATGTCACAGCTCACTCAGATGTTAATGTTCAATTCTGGGAACGATTCTATCATGATTGTTTCCAATAAATCCTGAAAATTACAATAATATTAAAAATATATACACAAATACAGGGTGTCCGCGATATACAAAGCATGCTTTTAAAGGATGATAGCTACAACGATTTAGAAACAAAAGCATATAATACACCTTGGGTCTATCTGTAAGCGTAAACGAGTCACAAACTTCGACGAATACTGTACAGTGGCAGCCGATCAGTGCAGGATTTACCCGACGATTACAGGCGTGTGTTGCAACACATCCAGCCTTTCCTGTAATACATTTTCTCCTGTCTCTCAAAAAAGTCCTTTTTAGGACCACCAATTTATCACAAATAAAAGAAAAGAATTTTGTAGTAGCCTTTACGAAAGAGCTTAAAGTGTCATAACATAATTGCAGTAATTACATTGTTTTCGTTTAATGCGACTTTCCTTCAGCTTAAATTTTTATTTACCGATCGAAAGCTGCTATTAAACACGCCCTTTTCACTCTGACTTCAACATAACACCGATTTTATTGTCATAACATTATTTAAAAAAACGTAAAGGTACCTTTATTTTTAAAACGTATGGCCATTGACGTCGTACGATACAATGGTCTAATGTAGCTCAAGGTCGTATTAACATATGATGCTTGGTTTGCATCTCTGCTTCTATTGAATACGTGTACAGTATGGTGTAAGAGAAATGATACCACGCTTCAATTTCAAAGTATTAAATAATTCGTTTTCATCGTTGTTTTCAGTTATTTTCAACCCTAAATTTTTTATATGGTTTTTTGGTTATTTAAGAAGCAATATGGATGAGTTTTCTTGTACAGTTTGACCAAATAAGGTTTTTCCGAAATAATTTTTTTCTCGTTTACGCTTACAGATAGACTCAAGGTGTATTATATGTTTTTGTTTCTAAATCGTTGTAGCTATCATCCCTCAAAATCATGCCTTGTATATCGCGGACACCCTGTATAATACCAACTCACATAAAACAATTGTTTATTCATCATCTTATTCTGCAACGTATCGAATATCTTCCTAGCGCCATTTCTAGCAGCACTAGCTCCAACTAGAGTAGTCAAAACTTCAGGTACATTATTTATAAACTGCTCCCTCGCTTCCATAGCCGTTTGCTTCTTGACATCATCCAATCGTTTATCCTTAGGTCCGGCTAGGACGCCCGCAGGCCACCAAGACTTAATAACTAATGTAATATAATAATGCAGCATCTGTTCGGAAAAGCACCAGGAAATAGTGTCGTATATTTGCCGGTTTATTGTCCTCCCGTAAGTAATTTGTACGAACGCGATTAGCGTTTTCCTAAGATACTTGAAAAGGCCTCTCATATCGAAAATCTCACTCATGAGCGAATATAAAGGTTCCGCTATCGAGTCTTTACCATCGTCGACTATTTTTCCCGCCACCCCGTTTAGTTTAATGTCCCCTACGTCGACGCTACTGACTCCGTCTAAATATTGGGAAATATCTTCGTCCTCGCTGTCTCTTAGTGAATATGTAGCATCTTTAGAACTTAATTCGTTACTATTACTGCAATATTATTTCTTAATTAATTTTTTTCTAAAATAAATTTTAAATTAATTTTACCTTTTAAATAAAGTCGAAAACGAAAATTTAGATTTCTTAGTTGAGGGGGTAGTGTGCTTTAGATGCTCCGAACTCGGGCTAAGAAACGAGTAAATTGCTTCGCTTTGGTTTAATCTGTCATCCTCCAAAATAAACTATAAAATATTTTTTAAAAATCAGTAATTGTAAATCATCACGTCATTCAGACTTACTTGAAGGTACTTCTGTATCTGAGCCTTAGCCTTCTCTAAAGAATTCTTATCGCTTTTACCGAAGAGAAATTTGAAGGACTGCGACGGTAACTCTAAATTTTTTAAATTAGAACACAGAGGGCGTAATTTTCGATGTAGCTCTTGAAATTGCGTTAACGTCCTAGAAACGACCCAACCTGAACTTATTTCTTCCTCGCCCTCTACCGAATCTTTCTCTATCATATCCACGATGATGACGAACACGAGAGTTTCTTTCTCGTCGACCACCTTAAAAGGAGCAATCTTATTTTCTGAGATTCTAGATTTATTAACAACAACGAATATTCTTGTTAGAGAATCAGAATTATGACAGTTGTCAGATTGTAA
Source organism: Popillia japonica (assembly GCA_004785975.1). Lineage (NCBI taxonomy): Eukaryota > Metazoa > Arthropoda > Insecta > Coleoptera > Scarabaeidae > Popillia > Popillia japonica. The sequence goes on from SMLS01072697.1 coordinate 18,016, forward strand.
AAACCAGTACATAATCAGCGTAACTGTCAAAATAATTTTTGACAGCTGTCAAATTGAAAATGTGCAAATGTTACTATTTAGCCGTAAAAACATATGTGGCAGTTGTATAATGCAAAATTATTGTACGTTCTTACAATTTCCAGTATCAAAATCATTAAAAAATCCCTAA